>JABSTR010001626.1:0-65099 GCA_013339765.2 Haemaphysalis longicornis
AGCTCAATTTTGAAAGAAGGAGCTAAACAGCTACTCGTAGCTAGATTACATTTTTGGTTAGCTAGATGAGTCCAGAGTAGCTAGTATCTAGCTACAAAAATAGCTAAATTGGCAACACTGCCATTGCTACGACATAAAACTACGTGACCGCAATGAGCACGCGTTGCGAGACTCCGTGCCGCCCTATGTGCCAAAAACTGGTTCCATTCCCTACGGAGGGCCGCCGCCGCCGAGCGAAAACATGCGGTGGCATTTTGTTTCCCGGAGCATCCGCGGGCGATCCCCACCGGGGGGCGGAGCCTAAAACCGGCCATGTTTTCGCTCGACGTCACATATCCGTGCGCCTCCGCGCGCCTCCTCCTCCGTCGTGTGAATCCTGCTTTAGCGGGGCAACCCGGAGCGGAGCGGAGCGTAAAAACGCCAAACTAAAACTGTCTATTGCACGTGCAGCACGTCGCAGTGGCTGCCTGGTCGCCCTCCTCGTTCTGATCGGTGATTCCCGCCTGTGGGTCACCGCCATGAGTTCTTTTGGATGCAGCGTGTGCTCGCCACTTTGCCAGAACATCTTCCGTAAGGGCAGCACCTGTCCTAGCCTTGTAGATTAGCACTTCCGCACCGCGCGGAAGCCCTTTTGGAAGTGGGTGGGATTGTGCGGCACCTTCGCCTTCAGTTCTCGTTTGGCTTGCACCTTTATCCGCTCGCGTTCCTCGTCCGGGTCAAAGAACAGCGGAGCCTGAGGGACTACGTCAAGGGGGACGAGCGGAAACGCACCAGCTCACTCGCCGCGTCATGGGCGGCGCCGTTTCCGATGCTGCCCGCATGCCCCGGGACCCAGTCCACCCGCACCGTCATGCCGTAGAGCTCGTGAAGGGTTGCGCTCTGAAAGTCCATGTGGCCACAGGGCGGCAAATGGCGACCGGCGGAACAAAAAGAAAAAGGCAAACAAGTTCGACACCCGCTTGACCGGCGGCGGAACTGTCACGGTGACGTTTCTTGACGTTTCCGTTCCCCGCAACCAATTACGGCCCGCGGAAGCCCTGTCGTGTGCGAGGAGGGCAGTGGCGGGTGAGGGAAACGGCGGCAAAGATCCAAGAAAGTCGCTACTTTCCCAAATATAGGGTGTTTAGTCGGTCCCGGCTCAGGCCGCCTGGAGCTTCTGGACAAACTGGTCACGTGAGGGGGTCCCCCCCCCTTCCCCGCTATCACGGTCATCCTCCGGGGGGGGGGGGGGGGTGGTTGAGGGGCGGCCGCGAAGAGAGAGGGACGTGCCCTCTCGCCTCCGCGGCGGGCCGAGAGAGATAGGGAAGATGGCGGACCTCCGCAGTTCCCATAGTGGTTTCAGGTCTGTAGACTTAGAGCCAAACAATTGCCTATAGCCAGCAAAAAGAGCTTTTATGGCTGTCTCTCATTAGCTATTTTCAATAGCTGGCAGAAGACAGCTGAATTGTTTCAAGTCTATAGACTTGGAGCTAAACAAAGGCATATAGCCAGTCAAAAGTCATTTTATGGCTTTCTCTTTTTAGCTGTGGGGAAAATTTTTTCCAACAGTTGGCAAAAGACAGCTGAATGGTTTCAGAGCTAAACAACGGCCCATAGGCAGTCAAAAGAGCTTTGTCGCGGCTGGTCTATAGAACTAAAGCCATACATATTTCTTTAGCTGGCTAAAGTAACCCAAATAGCTGTGACTCTATAGACTAGACACACTAGGATGTGTGATAATCGTCTAGAGAGAACTTTATGGTTTACAGTATTTAGTGGAGGATGCATAAAAACTTCAATAGCTGGCTATAGCCTAATTTATGCCCTTTTATGGATGACCATAGGGGCCCATAGGCGGCGATAGCTCGCCATAAATTTTTCCATTGACTCCCATAAGTCACTGCTCAGAATGACTGCGACCGTCAGTCCGAGAAGTGGACGAAACGCATTCGCCGTACACGCTTACTCCAGCGCACGACGAGGCGTACGTTACCGCCTGACGTAACATCACCACACGAAAGCTGGAGCGGCAACTTCCGCGCGCGCAGCCAAACGGTTTTGCGCTCGAGATGGGAAACGACCTCGTGCCCTACCAGTGAAGTGCTTACCCCGGTGTCCAGCAGTGCCTTAAAACTCCTTCCCGCAATTGCGAGGTAGAGAAAGGGCGCAGACGCGCTGATCGGAACTCCGACTCTGAATGCGGCGGGCGCGGCGGTGTTTGCCCCTCGGGCGCGTTGATCACCCGCCGGCGACTTCACCGACGGCCCGCTGCGTTTCCCTGCCCACCTGGGCAGATTCGCATCATGTGACCAACTTGGCCACACTTGAAACAGCGAACAGAATTCCTTACTCCTTGGTGCGCCGTTCGAGGCTGCTCGTGAGCTCCACGGCCAGCTGGCCGCATCCGGTTCTCCGGGGGCGAGTTGTGAGCGGGTGCAGGCAACTGAGGCAGCGCCGAACCCGTGTAGGGAAGCCCACTTGGGCTTGCGTTCGCCGGCCGATTACCTGACCGGTTTGTTGTGTGCAATGCGCGCGGGGTTGGCAGGACCTCCGGCCGTATTGCCTCCGCGTAGCGCAACCCATACGAGTAGGGGCCCAGCGCTCGGTCCCCGAGACCGAACGTTTCTCTCTGTCTGGGTATCAACGTAGAGCCGTACTCGACTCGTCCGCTGCCCGTAACGCCGCGCCAAGCACAGCTTGGTTCCAGTGTTTCTACCGGAGGCGGCGGTCGCCGATACGCGCGTGCTCGTTGAGATCCCTGCACATGCAGTTCCTCAAGTACAAGGAAAAGGTGGAGTGGCATTTCGTGACGACCCGATCGACCCGCTCCGAGTTCGGGACATGTGGGTCGGCGTACTCGTACAGCTCCTGCATCGCACGGACATACTCGACCAGCGATTCGTCCAGGTCTTGGGTGCGCATTTCCAACTCTCTACGCATCCACGGGAGGTAGTCGACGGGCAGGAATTCTTATCTGAACATCGTTCGGAAGTCGTCCATCGTGCGCGCCGTATGACCTACCATCCGATACCACCGGGCAGCATAGCCGACTAGGGCTGCGGGCAGAACTCTGCGCAGCATCTCGCTCTCGCTGATGCCGGTCGCCTGCTCGTAACGGGTCAGCGCCTGCAGGAAAGTGTTGGCGCTCACTTGATTGCTGTAACCGCCGTTCCATCGGGCGAGGGGGAAACGTACTCTCGGACTCAGCGGCCGCGGCGCGCGGACCCCCTTTCCCCCTCTCTGGAGTGTGCGCGCCGATCACGGCGGGCCTGGCGCGGCTGCTCCTTTGCTTTGACTACGCTTCGTAGGCATCGCGCGTGCGGGTTTACCACTAATTTACGCATTATTTTAACGAAATGTTGCTAATAAATGAGCCAGACTAGCAGCTTGTGAGTTCCGCACTTAATAGCACACAAGATGTTTGGCAATTTTGTTCTTCTGAGCTCTTTCTGTACACTCGATCCTACCTTGGAGTAGGGGCAGAAAATTCTTCTACCTTCTTTCCAAATTAAAATTGGTAACTGAAACTTGCCTGTGCCGCAGATGGTATTACTTCCATCTCCACTGCTGCTGCGGTCACATTGCGGCATACCCGGCTCCAAGTATTAGGTGGGCTGGCGTTGGCGATTTTCACAGTGACACCTCCCTAGGTTGCCCTTTCCCCAGCCAATCTGATCGAAAGGAGGAGGGGACTTCTGAAGGGGATTCCACCTCCATTCTTCCCCCATCCCCGACTCGGGCAAAATAAAGTTGTTTACTCGCTCACTTCAGCCAAGAGTTCAGTCTATTACCCAAATATCGCTTTTCTGATGGAGGCGAAAAGCAAAAACGCCCGTGTGTACGAGATTTCGGCGCACGTTAAAGATCCCCAGGTGGTCAAAATTAATCCGGAGCCCTCCACTACGGCGCGCCTCATCGCCTGCGTTGCGTCGGCGCGTTAAACCCTACAATCAATCAATTATTACCCAAATATGATGTCTCTTTGTCGGCAACATGAAACCTAGATAAATGCAACGCAAAAGCGAAATCTTGTCTGGTTGCCCAACAGCGGACGCTTAATAAAATGCTTAATAATAAGTTGCCCAACGGCGGACTCTCTCCAGGAGCTGTGTTGTTCACTTTATTTATGTTGTACTTTAGTACTACAGAGCAGCTTGAAATTCGAGAGAGAGGAACATTTGGCGACAGTGGTGGCTGAGGGTGACGTGTTGATATATCGATAATATAATACAAACTATGTAATATGCCAAATACTTACTAAGTCCACCCAAAACAACCTGTATTAAACCCTGCAGGGATATGAAGCCAGAAGTATGTGCACGCGCTTCTGCTTGTTGCCCATGGGCGCCGGGCGTGTCACGGTTAGATCATTTTAATAAACATCAGGTTTTGCAGTAAAGTGTTAAAAATGCGTTACGCGATCCCGGACACAGACACCCAAACAAAAAAATTGTGACGAAGTATTGCAAACATATGTTCGACACGGCATCGTTTACCCACCGCGGGCCACGCTACTCGAGGCGAATTTCAGCTTCACCGCGGCCTGAAAAGCTGCCAATTTAAGCCAGATCGCTTAAACTGGTCCTATGCAACAACTTTCCAATTTAAAGTATATTACGGAAACGAACGCACAACGCGCTACAACGAACAATTCACTCAGCCGCCGTTGGCGCCCATGCGCCGCGGAGCAAACACCCAAGCCAGTGAATCGGCCAGCTACGAGAGGGCGCTGCTCACGCAAGATGGCGGCGCCCTCGTTGGAATGGTCCATACGTTGGCATCGGTAGCTGCACCCTGGGAGCGGCTGAGCGCGCCGCCTGCAACACTCCCTCATAAAAATATTTACCGAGGTTTAATAAACTTGTAATAGAGATTGCTCAAAAGAATCCTACAAACATTTTGTCAACCTTTTATAGAATATTTCTATTGAGTTTCCATTACAAATTGGCCACCGCGCTTTAATTAAGTCTATAGAGATACGTCAATAGACCTTATCGCTTTTGAATGTAGTTTTTTATGAGTTTCTTATCGGGTTTTTATAAAAAAAATGCAATAAGCTTTCTATGCAATTATTACAGAGAATAGTCGCAGCAGCCTGTTGTGTGTGCGTCAGATTTGAATATAGCTTCTGGCGGATTTTTATTAAATGTACGGCAAGTATTTTTTATAATATTGTTATTGAGTATAGTCGTAACACCGTGTTGCATGTGAATATACGTTAAATAAAGCTTTTTACGAGTTTTCATTGAAATTTCCTGCATTAGTTTTCTTAAAATTATTACTGAGCATCTTGTTGCGAGTGAGTCAGCTTTTAATACAGTTTCTGACAGGGTTCTGTTCACTTTATCTCAATTAGATTTCTGTAAAATTCTTATTGTGCCCATTGACAACCTGTTGCATATGGGCTAAGTCTGAATAGAATTTCTGATGAGTTTTTATTAAGCTTCTCTCTATTAGCTTTCTATAAAATTCTTATTGAGTATAGTCGTAATATCCTGTTGCCTGTGAGTCAGGTTTTCTGGCAAATTTTAACAGAGGAGCTTTGTCGGGGCTCGGACTGTCCGCGCTGATGTCCGTCCCCCCAGGCGCTACTGCTTCCAAGTGCTCTCTAGACGAACTCATGGGACGTCCATCGCGCGATCTCTGTAGATGCGGTGGGGCAGGCGGCGCAATGGCACCCGACATATATGCACGGATAAACTACCAGACCTCTGTGGGTGGGCTGTAGAAACGCAATACAGAGTCTATTGAAACTCAACATGAAGGCAATAAGAAGCTTGTTGCGTGTTCGTAATAAGATGTTTATCGCCTGTCTAATGACCACAGTCTACGCATAAGGTGTTCGATCAACCCAGAGAAGGCAATAGAGTTTGTTAAAACTCTGTATGGTGAAGGCAATAAAATTCATGTTGCCAGTTTGCAATAAAAAGTTTATTGATTTTATATTAGCCGCAGTGTTTAAGAAGGGAGATTCAGTTCCCTCTACAGAAGCGCAATATGAAGTTTAATACAACCTAATGTCTTGAAGGCAATAAAATGTTGGTTGAGTTTGTGCAATAAAAAGTTTGTTGACTTTCTAACGAGCACAGCCAATAAGCAATGAGTTTTAATTGACTTTATATTGACTCTATAGAAACACAATAGGGGTTCTATTAAAACTGGACGTCCATTTTCATGAGGGCTTTCTGCATGGCACTTGCGAGAGCGAGAGCGACGGAAGCTGCATCCACAGTCATTCCTCCGCTTACCGGCGCCTGCGTCCTGACTTGCACGAGAGGGGCGCCGTATGGGGCTTCAGCATCCGCGTAGGCCCGGCGCATGGAGTTTGAACGCGTGGCATCACCTGACGTAGAGCGCTCGCGGAATTCGGAACTTTCCGAAATTCTCGTCACCGCGCAAGCCGCACTCGCGGTTGCGTAGGGGCGGTGGAGAAGGGGGACCCAAGCCGCTCCTGGGGCTGCGGAGGACGCTGTTAATGCAGAGCATCGCGGGACCTACCGGGCATGATCACAAAGCTCGGCCAACAGCATCAAATCGCCGACTCATAATCCTGTGCTATGTTCCTCGGAGCTAGCGAACCTCGAATTCACTTGAAGAGGAGCCCCACGTTCGGGCGCCAAAAATGTGGGGACAAGGGTTCTTATGGTGACTTAGCTCAACACTCGAGATTCGGCCGCAAGGCTAGCTCCGCTGAACGCCGCCACGGACCGCCAACTTGGCGCAGCGGCCGCGAACAGCAAGGAGCACACACAAGACACGGAAATCGCCAACCCCGACGTTTATTGCACTGCAATAAGGGACGTCGGGCGCGTCGCTCTACCACCGCCAAGACCACCTTGGTCAAGACGGGAGAAACAGGCGCGAGGGCAGACAAAGAAAGGCCAAAAAAACCCGCCCGCATCTTCCCACGGGGGGAACTCGAGTAAATGCGTCGCAGAGTGGTGGGGTTATCGCGGGAATTTTGCGTAATTGGGTATGGTTTGGGAATGCCGAATTGTTATTTCGTCTTTATTATTCTTATTTATTGAATGAAGGAGAAGCGAAGGCAAGGAGTGTAAAGTTAAAGTCTGCCTTTATTGCTTGGTGCCGTGAAGCAAAGCGTCAAGTCAAGCGAAAGCCAAGCAAAGACGCCCTTGACTGAATTCCGAACGCGCGCTCCGCCGCTTATATACACACCGCCCGCGTTCGGGGGAGAGGAGTACGGGAGAGACGCGCATGCGCACACTTCCGTACACAAGCGCGCGAACTTTCCACGCACCCAGCACGCCGTTATCACGTGTACACGCCCTGCCGCCGTTACTGTTGAGCGCGACGCAGCGCACGGGTAGCTACGACGCATGCGCGCACAGACGCGCTCCCCCGCAGTTTTTTCAGTAGCATATGGGAGTTTCATTTTACTGCCACTACAATGCCAGGGGTACCATTGTTATTGTTTCCTCCAACTGAGAGCGACGGAGCGCACGGGGTACACGCGCTCCTCCCGCACCGCCGCACCTGTTGTTGAGTGCGAGGAGGGTACGGGGGAGAGACACGCACCTGCGCCTCGACGCGACGCGCATGCGCAGTGAGCGTGTGGTCCAACTTTCCGTAATGTCGAATGTTTGTTTAAAGCTACGCAAAATTGCACTTCTGTCCGACACCTGCGCTCACTAGTTCGTCACGAGTGTTCTGCTGTTCACATGGCGAGCCTAAGAAATGCTCCGCATTTGAAAGGAGCAACACGTACTTACGGCCGCTCTCGATGACGGCCGGTGTCCACATGCGCACCGGAGCAGCTGTTAAAGCAGCGTTAACGCAGCGAAGCGCGCGCCAACCAAGCGCGCCAGCTGTCGTTATGCTAATGCGAGGCACAACCGGAGTGAGAGTGTTGCACACAGCTGTGGGAGAGGCGAACGGAGGAGGGCTGCGGACGGACGCCGCCGCCGTATGGACGCGTACGACGGACAAACGCAGGGGCGTTTTGTGACATGCCTCAGAGCAAGAGATGCGCCGCATCTAAAACGACGCATGCGCGCACAGACGCGCTGACGTAACGCCGAGCGGAGCCAATGGCTGCACGCATCTCGAACGTGTGGACGGCGCCGACAACCGACGACTGTTTCTCTAGGTGATCTTGCGCCGGGTCGGTGACGTCACCGCTTCCACAGTGCTTTGGAGGCGCTGTGACGTAACGCCGAGCGGAGCCAATGGCTGCCGCATCTCGAACCAACCCTGCCTCTAGGTTCTTGCGCCGGGTCGGTGACGTCACCGCTTCCACAGTGCTTTGGAGGCGCTGAAAGAGGAAATGCGCCAGGCCTTGTTGCGGGCCCTTTTTAATGAACAATAACTGGCTAATACTGAACGCTTTTAAACCATCTTTGCGGCAGGACGTTCTCTGAATAGAACTCCAACGATTGCGGACGTAAAATTGCAATCTTTGGAACCCTGTTTAGGGCCCCTTTAAAGCTAAACAACGGTCTATAGCCAGCCAAAATAGCTTTGTCGCAGCTGGTCTATAGAACTAAAGCCATACATATTTCTTTAGCTGGCTAAAGTAACCCGAATAGCTGGGACTCTATGGACTAGACACACTGGGATGTTTCTATAGTCGTCTAAAGAGAACTTATTGGTTTACAGTATTTAGTGCCGGGAAGAATAAAAACTTCAATAGCTGGCTATAGCCTAATTTATACCCTTTTAATTAGTACCATCGGGACCCATAGGCGGTGATAGCTGACCATAAATTTTCTATATGACTCCCATGGAGCCATTTTTGTATGGGTTAACTGATAGCTCTACTAAAATGCGGAAAGTATTCAAGCTCTCGAAGCAACGTCCCCATGTTCGAGGGTATGCTCAGGGAGAACAATTTTAAACAGTACGTATTCCACATCTGTAGTTAAATAGCAGCCATACCTCAAGATCAGCGTGGGTTGGTTGAGGGCAGACAACGAGCAGCTGCATACGGGCTCTGGATTTACGGGCTCCATGTGATATATATATATATATTATATTAGCATATAGCATATGAATGAAGTACGATGGGGCCGGTAAAAAATAATAACAGTGAAGAGAAGACTAAAGGGTAACAAACGAAAATGTATTAACGTTTCGGCTTTCTGACGAGGCTTCTCCGAAGCCGAAAACGTTAATACATTTTCGTTCGTTACCCTTTAGTCTTCTCTTTCACTGTATATATATATATATATATATATATCTATATATATATATTAATATATATATATATTATATATATATATATATATATATTGCCGCCATCTATCATCACCAGCAAGTCAGGGAAGAAATGCCGCGACTATCACCATCAGCGAAGCAGGAAAGTAGACGAGAACGCTCGGGCAAGCGCTTGTCCTCACGGGCTCTGGGCTGCAGCTTTGAGTTCAGGCACATTAAATCTTCTTTATAGCCCTTGATCGTTAGAAGTACCGAGTGTCATTCGTGGAACATTTGGTGGTGGAGGAGCCGGGGTAAACCCCCTTCATGCTGGGAGTTACCCCCTCAATGGCCCCGTAAGCCAAGCCCGATACTAAGTCCGGGCCGGCGAGCCTTCCTCGAAGAGCCCGGTGTCCGCACCAGTTGACGTCTCCAAGGCCAAGCACCGGAATACGGGCCAGTTGACGGCGAATCCCACAAGGACACAGGTGACCCGTGCAGTTAGCATGACGTCTCAGTCGCAGCAGACTGACGCGTTCGGGCCTCCGATTATGTTCTGGCTGATCGCGCCCCGTAATCTTGCCCCGTTCTATGGCGAAGACCTCGAGGACGTAGAAGACTGGATTGAGCAGTACGAGCGTGTAGCTCGCCACAATGGTTGGACGGAAGACCTGTGCCGCAAGAGCGTCTACTTTCTTTGGAGAAAACTGCTCGCATCTGGTTCAAGTAACCACGAGGCGGGTCTGAAGTCATGGGAGTCCTTCAAGGAGGGCCTTCGGCGAGCCTTCACTAACCGCTTTTCGACGTCAAAGGGCCGAGGAACTCCTAAGAACCCGGGCCCAAGGGCCTACCGAAAGCGTGACGAGCTTCGTGGAAGACGTTCTGCAATTGAGCACACGGGCGGATCCGCTGGCCACTGAGGAAACCAAGGTGTTGGCCCTTATGAGAGGCGTGAGGAGCGACATTTTTGGAGGGCTTGTTCGCCATCCACCGACGACTGTCGATGAGTTTGTGACGGAAGCCACCAACATTGAACATGTGCTAGCGGCGAGGAGTAACCATTACCACAGGTTAGTGGCTTCCCCCACAATTGCTGCTTGCACTACCACTTGTCGCCTCGACCTTAACAGCAATAATGATAGTTGTCTCCGCGAGATCATTCGCGGCGTGCTCCAAGAGGAGCTACAAAAGCTGTTCCCAACGCTCGAGCGGCCTGCTTCAGTATCGGTTGCGGAGGCTGTCAGAGAAGTGCAGCGGACCTTTGCACCAATAATTCCGGTCGACGTTGTCCCCAACGTCCCTCTATGACGTACGTCGCGCCGGCTTCCCAGCCGCCCTCGTCAGTTACCGCGCCTTACTCAAACCTGGTACCACAGCGGGTGGCCCGTGAGTCGTCGAATATTCCCCCGCCGGGACCACAGTAGCTTCGCCCGCGAAAAACGTATGTCTGGCGAACACGCGACAACCGACCACTCTGCTTCCACTGTGGGGAGCCAGAGCACACCTTTCGCCGCTGCCCCTACCGTGAGCTTGGACTTCCATTCTTTCCGTCCAAGCGATCCGTGCCCACGTTACGGTCAGAACCCCGCGAAATCGAAGAATACCTTCGACGCTCAACGCTGCCGTTATCAGCCGTTCCTCGTGGACTCCGTTCGCCGTCGCCCGTCGCCCACCTTCGTCTCTCCGCTCGTCTCGCCGCGAAAGCCTTTCACCCGTGCATCGCCGGGAAAACTAAGTACGGCAACGCCTGGAGGTGGTGTTGCCGACGACGAAAGCCATCAGAACCTCCGCAAAACGCCGCGAAGCTCCCACTTCCGACTCCCGCAACCCTTTCATCCGTACTGCTGCGCCAGTCGAACAACCTGTCGATCACTATAGACGGCTACGACGCGACGGCGCTCATTGACACTGGTGCTGATTACTCCGTTCTGAGCGGTAGGCTTTCCCGTCACCTACGTAAAGTGGTGACAGCGTGGGATGGCCCGGATATACGTACTGCCGGAGGACACCTGGTGACGCCTGTTGGACTGTGCACTTCCCGCGTCGAGATCCACGGAGAGCCATGCCCTGTGAAGTTTGTCGTTCTGGAGAAATGCTCCCGAGACATCATTCTAGGTATGGACTTCTTCTACGAGTATGGTGCCGTCATTGACCTGGGCTCGAACAGCCTCACGCTGCGGATGCCGGATGCACCACGGAGTCACTCCGCGCCAAGTTTCGCCTCGGCCAGGGTGTTAGAGGAGCACGTGAAGCTGCCTCCGCTAGCCAGTGTTTTATTGCTGGTGCAAGTTGACACGTTTCCAGACGGGGAAGCACTCTTAGAAGGAAGTATCCAGCTTCTTCTGGAGAAGGGAATCGGGGTCGCCAGAGGCCTACTGCGGCTTCAAAATCGATGCGCAGAAGTTCTGGTGACAAATTTTCGAAACGAGTCGCAGCACCTGACCAAGGGCATGGCCGTAGCCCACGTGGAAGGCATCGCGGAAATCTCAGCTGTTGACCTTGTGTCTGACGCCGATACATCGTCTCTGCCGGAAACGGCAGCAAGTCTGGAACTCGACGTGAACTCAAGACTTTCGGGTCAACAAAGGAGTGAGTTGCTTTCACTGCTCTACGAATTTCGTCACTGCTTTGCTACGCCGTCCGGAGTTGGCCGAACCCACCGTTGCTAAGCACCGGAATTTTTGACTGAGGACGCCACGTATCCAACTCGCCAACCGCCGTACCGAGTTTCGCCCAAAGAACGAGAGGCAATACAAACCCAGGTGAGAAGCAAAAACGCCCGTGTGTACGAGATTTCGGCGCACGATAAAGATCCCCAGGTGGTCAAAATTAATCCGGAGCCCTCCACTACGGCGCGCCCCATCGCCTGCGTTGCGTCGGCGCGTTAAACCCCACAATCAATCAATCAATCAATCAAACCCAGGTGAGAGACATGGTGAAGGACGATGTCATCCAACCGTATAACAGTCCCTGGGCTGCACAGTGGTGCTTGTAAAGAAAGAAGGATGGGACACTGCGGTTTTGCGTAGATTATCGGCGGTTAAACAAAATAACAAAGAAGGACCTGTACCCGCTTCCACGCATCGATGACACTCTCGATCGGCTCCGCCATGCCCGCTTCTTCTCGTCAATAGACCTGAAGAGTGGGTACTGGCAGATTGAGGTTGACGAGCGGGACCGAGAAAAGACGGCCTTTATTACCCCAGATGGGCTCTATGAGTTCAAAGTGATGCCTTTCAGGTATGTACAGCACCAGCGACCTTCCAGCGTGTAATGGACACCGTTCTCGCCGGCCTTAAATGGCAGACTTGCCTCGTTTATCTCGATGACGTCGTCATCTTTGCAAGTACGTTCGACGAACACTTACGACGACTTAGAGAAGTACTGAAGGCTCTCGAAACTGCCGGCCTTACGCTCAATCCAAAAAATGCCGGTTCGCGTACGATGAGCTGAAGTTCCTAGGCCACATTGTTAGCAGCGCAGGTGTAAGTGCTGACCCAGCGAAAACAGCCGCGGTTCGCGCCTTCCCAACACCGTCTGACAAGTTGGCAGTGAGAAGGTTCTTGGGCCTGTGCGCTTACTATCGCCGCTTCGTTAAGAACTTCTCCCAGATAGCTGCCCCACCGACTTACCTTACAAAAGAACGGGTCCCGTTCGAGTGGAATGAAGAACAACATCGCGCATTCGAGGACTTAAACTCCGCTCTGCAAACGACGTCCGTCTTAGGCCATTTTGACCAGGAGGCTGAAACTGAAGTCCAAACCGATGCAAGTAGCGCGGGACTTGGTGCTGTGCTCATCCAAATGCAGGATGGAGCTGAGCGAGTCATCGCTTACGCGAGCCGTACGCTAACCAAAGCGGAGCAAAACTATTCAACCACCGAAAAGGAGTGCCTTGCAGTCATTTGGGCAGTTACAAAGTTTCGTCCCTATCTGTATGGTCGTCCATTCCGTGTAGTCACAGATCATCATTCACTGTGCTGGCTTGCCAACCTGAGGGACCCATCCGGACGACTCGCTCGTTGGGGACTACGCCTTCAAGAATTTGATTTTTTCCATCATTTACAAGTCGGGGCCGCAAACACAGTGATGCGGACTGCCTGTCTCGGGCCCCCGTTGAAAGCGCTCAGCCGGAAGTCGATGATGACGACGCCTTCCTGGGAGTACTACATGGCTCTGATATGGCCGCACTGCAACGACAGGACCCTGAGCTTCAAAAACTTACGGCATACCTTCAAGGCCAACAAGTTGGCCTTCCCAAAGTTTTCTCCCGTAACGTGTCCTCGTTCAGTCTTCGACAGGGCGTCCTCTACAAAAAGAGCTTTGACTCAAACGGCAGGTCGTGGCTTCTCGTTGTGCCAGACAGCCTTCGCGACGAAATCATCGAAGCTTCTCATGACCACCCCACCGCCGGACATCTCGGATATAGCCGCACACTAGCCCGGATACGAGAAAAGTACTACTGGCCTCGTCTTCCGAAATCAGTTCGTCACTACACGCAAACATGCCGACAATGCCAGAGGCGGAAGAAGCCGCCAACAAAGCCGGCCGGATTTCTACATCCTATCCAGCTCCCACTAACAGCTTTCGAACAAATTGGCATGGATCTTCTGGACCCATTCCCCATGTCCAACTCAGGCAATCGGTGGATTGTGGTAATGACGGATTACTTAACCCGCTTCGCAGAGTCTAAGGCGCTGCCACTCGGAACAAGTGCTGAAATAGCGAAATTTTTCATTGAGTCAATTGTTTTGCGGCATGGGGCTCCCAAAGTGTTAATAACTGACCGCGGCTCGGCGTTCATGTCGAAACTGACGCAGGACATACTCCGCTTGAGTAACACCAGCCACCGTCGAACAACGCCGTACCATCCCCAAACAAATGGACTTACAGAGCGCCTCAATAAGACAATGACAGATATGATAGCCATGTACGCAGACGTCGAGCACCGAACTTCGGACGAAGTGCTCCCATTCGTGACCTTTGCGTACAACACCGCGATCCAAGAATGACGGGATTTATCTCCATTCTATTTCGGCGCACGGCCGGCACGTAAACACCATGCTCGACGCAATGCTGCCCCACTTCCCCAGCGACCATACCCACGAAGATACGGAAGTTGTCTCACAGCGCGCTGAGGAAGAACGACAACTAGCAAGGATCAGGATTCAAAATCAAAAATCTGTCGACGCTAACCGCTACAACCTCCGTCGACGAGAAATACATTTCACCCCTGGTGATCGAGTTTGGGTTTGGACGCCGGTACGGCGCCGTGGTCTGAGCGAGAAGCTTATGAAGCGGTACTTCGGCCCCTATACAATACTCCGCCGCATTGGTGACCTCAATTATGAAGTGAAACCTGACACAGCGCGCACAACCTCCTGTCGAAGGTCAAGATCCGAAGTGGTACACGTCGTGCGGCTCACGCCTTACTACGAACGTTGAGGCACGGACTACGCAACCACGTATAGAACTGGAAGTGTTCCGTCTTGCAGATGTTCATCCGCGTTGGACAATGTCATTTCGCTTTCCGTAGCAGCGAGTCGATGCCCTTTCAGAAGGGGGGGAGTAATGCCGCCACTATCATCACCAGCAAGTCAGGGAAGAAATGCCGCGACTATCACCATCAGCGAAGCAGGAAAGAAGACGAGAACGCTCGGGCAAGCGCTTGTGCCCCAGTTGAATAGATACCTCCACAGGTCTCGTCTGGCGCAGTCTGCCATGTGCAGTTACTGTAATGAAGAAGAGTCTGTCGACCATTTCCTTTTGTCCTGTCGACGATTTTCAAGCCTCAGACGTCAGCTCCTTGAGGTGCCGCTTCATCGCCTGGGGTTGGCATTATCAGTGCCGGCTCTTTTATCATTTGGGGCTTCACAAACTGGATATGGCCGCCGGGATGTTTGTTCTGCTCTTCTGCGCTTCATAAAAAATTCCAAAAGATTCACAACCTAATTCGTATCTTATTCTGGAACCTTACCAGAGCCTTCCAAACGTATCCATTGCCGTTTTTTTGTATTATTATTATTATTATTCTCCTCCTCCTCCCTCCTCCTCCTCCTCCTTCCTCTTCTTCTTCTTCTTCTTCTTCTTCTTCTTTGTTTCTTTCTTCTTTCTTTATTTATTTTGTTTCAATATTGACTAATTTTGAATCTCGATTCCTCAAAAACAAGAAGAAAAAAAGCTTCCAAAATTCTCTAACTTTCCTTCAATCATCCAGCTAGGCAGCAATCTCATTCGAATTAGCGTCTGATGTTTGGCCGATCCCCTGATTGGGTATGCGCCATGTTGTGAAGGAACAACAACAACAACAACAGGCGCTTGTCCTCACGGGCTCTGGGCTGCAGCTTTGAGTTTAGGCACATTAAATCTTTTTTATAGCCTTGATTGTTAGAAGTACCGAGTGTCATTCGTGACAATATATATACGGGATGAGGGACTCGGTAAGGACACAAATCAAGGTTGCAGTCGTCATTGCCAGTGCTATTCTGCTGTTTCCGAAATATTTAATAGTGCCGAATGACTTATTTATCACTGTATCAAAGAAACATAACAAACACACGACATTCGGCACTATTAAATATTTCGGCAACAGCCGAATAGCACGGGCAATGACGACTGCAACCTCGATATGTGTCCTTACCGAGTCCCTCGTCCCGTATCTTTCTGTTCTGCTACATGCATTACGAGGGCTCTTGCTCCAGCAGTGTGGTATGCCAATTGCTAACCCCGACCTCCGACCACGTCTTACGTGGCGGCCGCTGGGAAAAAAGACGTTCTACGTCTCCCGCGGTGGTCGAGGGCCGGCGCTAGTTGACCGTCCTCAGTAGGGTGCCTTGATGCTCGCGCGGTCCGCTTGATGCTCGCGCGCTCCGCTGAGAGTGAGGACAGCCGCGTCGTCTGCTACGGCATCCGCCATTACGCCTCCCGCCGCAGCTGGGTAGCATGCGAAGCGCGCGACTTTTTGCGGTGCACGATATGTTCAGGAACAAGCGCACGTTCGCAAGTTTTTCTATTTTGCGAAGCTTAGCCAGCACTTAGAGCAGTTGTTGCCTAAATGCTTATCAAAGGAACGAAGTATGCCTTGTAAGCTGTATGCCCTGTGCCTGTGTTAGGCGTCAGTGGTTGATGAAGACTTCGATATATTAAAAACGAATCATCTTCCTTAGGCGGGAAAGAGCAGACGTTCGATAGGTCTAAACCTTTACCTATTTCTTTGTAAAACGTTCGTTCCAGACACGCTACCCATCGTTTAAAGCACTTATATATGCTGCCAGCAGCCGTACATGGACCTCAATGTAGAAATTTCAGTATTATGGAGCTAGCTAGTGTTTACAAACGATGTTTACAAACAATTTACAATTTTCTAAAACTGGCATAATTGCATTGGACGCAGAAGAAGCGCTCCTACCGCCGCCCCCCCAAGGAATGAGGTGCCGAGCGGCAGTACTGTGTAAATATGCTGGTAAGATGAAATGTGAACTACTTTATTAGTATTCTTGGGGAAATGATTCAAATATTTAATTTTTTTGTGGCATATAAACACCTGTTTTTCCCTTATTGTTATCTGATATTGATACCCATCCCCCGTCTCAGCATTTACAGAAGATACTTTACTGGCATACCCGAACACATCACATCCATACTGCCGCTCTACTTTTACGAAACAAAACCCGGGAATTCCAGTGAACATGTGATTTATTCGTGTACACAAATGCTGCGCCTACAGAAGCAATTTCACTAATAAAAGCTTACATGGGGAACTTGCCGAGGACTGTCGCTGACTCGCTGTTATCTTCATGACTGCATTCGGTTTCAGCCTTTCCCAACCATCCCGCAGTTTCATTCATAGTAGTTTGGTTCAAAGTAACCCTGCAAAGAAACTTTCAATTGGATTTCACCAGCCTGGCAAAATAACGATGAATGTACGCCCTTGTCATTTAACCAAAACCTCATTTATGCGGATCCCCGGCAAGAACTAACAGTCTGTGCTAGACAGAGAGAAATATTTACTCATTGGAGAGGTTAGCTCAACGGGAAAAATTTTAATCATCGGGTTTCACGTGCGTTTTCCCGCGAACCGTTTCAATGAGCGCGACAATGGACCTTGCCTGCTGTTAGGGTAATGCTTTCAACCTTTGAACTGAAAATTTATGCGAATAAAAACAATCAGCTGACGAAAAAACAGGTTCGTGGGGCGATATTTATAAAGGGCGTTCCTTGCCTGGTGTTCGGGTAATACGTTAAACCTTTGCAATGAAAATGTTTGCGAATAAGAAACAATCAGCTGATGAAAGATAAGGTCGCTGGGGCGAAACTTTATAGCAGGCGTTACATAATTTTGTTTCTATGAAAAGTTTGTAGCAAAGTCGTGATTTCCTACTAGGGCACAATTTAATTATCCTGTAAGAACGACACAACACTGCGCAATAGGCCTGGGCGTGTTTTTACTTGTCATTTAAAAAGCACTGCTTCACAAGATCAAATACGGCGGTAACCGGCCCGGCATCGTAACGCTGAACATTTTTCGCAGTAACAGCATAAGTTTTGTGTCCAAACGTTCTCATTTCGGAAGAGGCATGCAAGTTTCGACGAAGTTGTGGGAAGCGTGCACGAATAAATATAAGTTCTGAACCCAGGGTGAAACTTTCCCACGCAACGACACTACTCTGAAGCCCTCGGTAGTACTTTTGGATGTATCAGAATACTCGGGGTCCTTTAAGCTGCGCCGAATATTGCCCACACGGGTGCTTTTGTATTCAATAAATACTCCGGCCTCCTATCTGGGACATTTTCTCACCGCGCGGTCGTTCCCCAAATTCCCCGTACGCTCCACGACGCTTGGCTGTCAGACGTTTGCCCACTCACCCAAATAAAAAATAATGGTGCGCTAAATATTTCTGGCTCATGAAATAGCTTCGCTCTCAAAAAAAATGTTTACTTACGATACAAATGGATGAGGCTTTTGTGAAATGCCGCGAGTCGCGCTTGATTTTCGCTGTCCAAAGAAGCCTTCTTTTCGATCCCCTGGGCAAGTGATAGAGTTTTTAGCCATTCCTAGAATAATTTTTACCCTGCGGCCCGCAGCACAAGGACATGGTGAGGGAAACGATCGCATAAAACTGTCGGGGAACGAGCATCGAGCGAGCAACAACATGCACACCAAGCGCCGGGGTCCGGCCGGAGGAGTCAAAATGGCGGCCACGCTGCCGTTAAGGCCGCCGAGGCGGCACCGGCCCTTTCAAAGGCTGACACCACTCTAAGCGGGGGCGCGCGCATCGAGGCCCTCTAGTCCTCAGAGCACTTGTAAATATAAACCCCTGCGTTGAAGTCGAGAGAGGAGCCGCTGCGGGATAGCATAATCCGCCTCTTTCACAACCCCACTGCGCATGCGCAATCCCCTAGCGGCCAAGTCCCTAAGCAGTCCAGTAGGGGCAGCAGACGACATTCCCCACAGCTCCCGCACAAGCGGGAAGGGGTCGTGGTTGTATTTACATCGTTTTGATTTTTTGTGTGTGCTCGTTGTGCGCGGAACAATGCTCACAACTTGTGCTTGCGTTCCGCTGTACTCGGAGTTGCCGAAAAGGGAACGGTTGTCGGGCTTCTATCGCTTCCCGTCGGCCGCACCGCGATCGGCTACGGCGGCTTGCGTCGCTCGCGTCGGCTCGGGCGATGGGAACATTAGGCTTAGCATCCTGGCGGATATTTGATCGCTGCTATCTGTGCAACTGCGAATAACAATCCGCAACACAACTTTTCACTACACTATCATCCCCTTTCTCGCATGTGGAACTCTATTTAAGTTATAACTTGCCGTTTTGAGCGATCGGTGACCAAGACATCTGCGTAGCCTGTTTCGATGCTCCCGCGCAGGTATCGCCATCTCTCGGCCCGCTCGGCGCAACGCGCGCCGCGGCGACCGGTCAGCGTATACGCTTGCATCGCGGCAGATATTATCTGATCGCCGCTTTTTAAAATAAGCCCTGACAACAATCCCTAGCACACTTTTTCACCACACTAACACCTACTTTCTCGCATGTGGAACTTTTTAGCGATCAGATTGATTTCAGAAGAGCAGCGACAAGCGCGGTTGCTACCGTGGTCTGCGACGGTTCGATGCCGCTGAGTGTGCCGAGCTGGCAGGCGCGGCCGGCGTGTGCGCGGACTGTTTCCGAAGGCAGAAGAAACGCTTCACGATTGCTTGCTTTATCCATTTCTTGCGAACAAAAGCGCAGAATCTACAAATTCAGTCAGCGTAGTTGACCGTGGAGCAAAAACAGTGGGCGGAGCGACGCCGGACGACGCATCTCATGCGCGCATCGGGCCGTCTCAAATCTCACGCGTACGACTAGTCGTGGCGACAGTCGTAACGATCAGTCGCATGCGAATCGCGTGTACCAATCGTACATGATGTCCAGCGCTTAAAGGCATTTTGCGAACTGCCGGCCTTTGTTGAGCTGCGATCGCCACTCATGCCAGACGACTCCAGTACTGCTCGCTCTGCTACTCGGGACGGCACACGGATCTTGTCCGAGATTTCTCTGCCAGCCCTCATTCAGGGATAAGAAGCCGCTGGTATTATGTGATGACCAGGGGCTGTCATCTTAAGGCGTATAACACCAACCAGAAGAAAAACTTCGGCTGCTCTCGCCGTAATGTGGGATTGCCGTGCATACAACGAGAACGCAGCCGGAGGAAAACGCCGGCAAACCCTACAGCTTAACTTCCGCTAGGCACGCTAGGTGGCAGCACAACGCAAATGAAGAGCGGATGGTCAGTGCACGCACGGCTTTGCGGAGATGTGGGTTCGACTCCTGCGCCGGAAAAAAGGGGGGGATTTTTCTCTACTTATATTTTCGCTTATTTATCACTGTGTCAAAGAAACATGACAAACACACGTCTAGAGTGAACTAGAATACTTGGGTAGTGGAAAAAGCGGCCGCTGCCGAGTGAGGCACTTCGTGTCAACCCCGCGCGGTGGCGATCGCGTGCCCCGCCCGAGCGCTTTTTCGCCTCGGGTAGCGGCGGGGTAGGCGTGCGTTGGGGCAGTCTCGAGGGGCTACAGTTCTTTTTTCGTGTAAAAACCGTTGATAATGCTATTAATGTACGAGTGTTTTTATGGGAAAGGTAGCTACGTCGTGTATTTACTGTTTGCTCATTTATTCATCCCATTTGGTCAACCGAGCAGACCGCGCCGTGCTTTAGCGATCGAGCTCGCTATCATGCCGATATTTTTTCTTCGTTGTTTGATGATTTTGCTATCGTATTGTGTCAGCCAGCATACGTCACTTCTGCTTTTTTTCTTTATTTTCTTGCTGATTTTTCTACCAAGATCTGCATACCGAGCAAACTGCGTCGTACGTACGCAAACGTTTCCCGTTTTCTTTTTTCAAATTTGACCCACGCAGCACACATGACAGATGTCTTAAAACTTCAGTCAAGTCAACGAAAAGCGCGCAAATACAGGATTCGCAACCGCAATTCTCAGAAAAGCACCAAGTCACACGGCATAAATTTATTGCGCGATCATTTTAAAACTGCGCACTTTTCGGCGCAGTGAACACCTACAAACATAACATAACACATAATTTACATTTAATTATTTACATCTACATTACAAACAAAAAGAACCAAGAGTATTTAAAGAAATGTGGTGCCTGCTAGGCTCCTCCTGCAGTTTTACAAAGCAAGATCATGTGCAGTGGCTTAACTTCAAGTAGCGTGCACCCGCCCTCTTTTTATCTCTTGAGCGGTTGATCGACTTTACAAAAAAGTACAAACGGGTGCTTACATAAAAGGCTGTCACCTGGGCTGTAAGTGACTTGCAGTGCTTATCACACCCAACAGCACTCTGCTGTTTTTGTTTGATGATAGCCTCCACATCTATGACACTATCGTGGTGCAGCTCGTGAGTGCTGAAGCAGCTCGTGAAAATATTCTCCAACTGCTCGATGAATCTGTAAAGGCGACCATGGGGGTAAAGCAAACCTCCATCATCCCGAAGCCTTGTGTACTCAGCTGCACCTAGCCTCAAAACGGTGTCTTTTCCTGTGAGTAAAAGTGCACAGCATTCCTCACACTCTGTCTTGAGGACAGTTATCTTGGCAACGTACCCGCAGACATCGAAGATTAACCTCTTGTCGCTTTTTGCAATGATGCATGCAGCGTGGTTTGAACTTATATCGGGCTGCTGCTGAATGTGAAGTTCCGCCCCAGACAAGTCCCCATGATCAATCAATCTCTCAATTAGCTTCTGCTTGTCTGACACGGTACTTCTTGCCATATCTGGTTGAACTAGAGCACTCAGCACACCTGGCTCACAATTTCTATTCGAAACGGACCTTGCAAGGCCATAGAAGCTCAGGCAGCTGATAGTTATCAAAAACTGCTGTGGCGTTGGATACGAATTGCACCCAGATGACTGCCTTGTTATTCCAAAAAGATGCTCCACGGGATTCCTGGCTAAGCTTTGATGTCATTATATACTTGAACTTTAGACGCTTCGTCAAGTCGTCAAGCAAGCAAAGAACGCTCGAGATGGAAACTCGTAAGCCGACTGCTGTTGATTGTGACAAGAAACCGCCTTCTTTGCCGACATGGAGCTCCCATTCCGCAAGGTACGCCAGACAGGCAATCAGCTTGTCTTCGGCAACAGATCCAGGGCGAAGGGCTTTGTCAGGGTACCGAGATGTCATGACTTCGATCAGGTCCCGTATCATCCTGAAGAAAGAAATACGGTTTGTAAGAAACCAGCATTTTGAGTAAGTATAATACTTCTTAATAATTAAAAACTTCCGCCCAAATTTGCATTAGTGTGGAAATATAGGGCGTTATACGGTTAGCCATTGTCCGTATTTTTCTCATATTCTTGCTAATTCTTTTAAAAAAAATTTGTTCGACCAATTATCTTCATTAACAATATTATAAGGACCACACGTGGAACTTTCGCTAAATCTGCTTGATTGTGGAAATGCAGGGCGTTACAGGGTTCGCTATTTTCTGTAATTTTTTATAATTTTCCTATTTTTTTAGTTTTTCAAAGTTTCGTTCGACCAATGATCTCCATTTACGCTATTTTAATGATTACAGGTGGAACTTCCGCGATATGTGCATTTTTGTTGAACTGCAGGGCGTTATATATTTTTTTAGAAAATTTCGTGCGACCAGTTATCTCTACTTACGCTATTAAAGCGATTACAGGTGGAACTTCCGCGATATCTGCATTTTTGTGGAAGTGCAGGGCGTTTCAAGCAGTACTCAGCGTCAAATCACTGCATGATTTCTGTTACGTTAAAATTTCTAACCGTAAAATGACGTGTTTAAAGTACCAAAAATAGAATAAACTCGGCTCACCCAAAAAATATCAGCAGTGGCTCTATGCTTCCAAATTTGCTTTCCAGCTCAGTCCTGTAGAGACGTAATCCATTCAAGACAGAGTCGCCGAATAGCTGGAAAGCGTAGTTAACTCTCAATTTTTCGAAATTGTCTGGGTTGATATGATGCTTAGTAATCCCTGGCATTGCTTGTAGTGTCACGTTCGAACCATCACCCTCTAACGCTTCTCGCACAGGTCGGAGTGACACCTGAAAATCACAAAAAATGGTTGTACTTTATTTCGGAACGCCTGACGTCTTTCAGCATTTTCAACATAGTACTGCCGAAATGAGCACTGTCAACATAATAGAAAGGAAGGATCGTTACCTCACCGGCTGGAGTCTTGTAGTTTGACGTTAGCAGTCCATTCCTGAGGCACTTCACCAGGTGTGGAAAGTCCGACACAAAATAGAGGGAGCGTGGGTGGTCAACTGGATGCTCGAGTTTGCAGTTTGTGAAGGATGCAGTTGAGCGAATACCCATTAGTGGCCACATTTTTCGGTTCCAGGCCGCCCCATCACTCGTGTCAAAATCTACAAATAACCCGGCCTGTTCTGCAGGATTACTGCTTCCGTCATTATTTTGGCCAGCAGGTTGCCTTTCACGTTTCCATGAGTGGCAAAAACGGCTAGAATCTGTGTCCATTTGCCGACAAATGGCACAAAAACAATGACCATGCCATGGTCGCAAACGACATTTTTGTCGTGGTCAGGAGTAAAGGAGCCAAGGTCAACAAATCCTTCAATGTGAGCACGAGATGCTACCGAGAAGTTTTCGTAGACCTTCATCTCGTTCACTAGTAGGCCACCGTGCCTGCTGAAGAAATCCATTTTCTGTGTCGTGTCTTTTAAGATGCTCAGTATTTTCTTGTTGAACCCAAAGCCTGTCCTATATGACTTGACATACTTGGCCAATGTAGCCTTCGTTGGCAGGGCAAGAATGTGCTGTCTGCGCAACTGCTCATAGAGCCTGGGCCCTTCCATTTTCATCATTATGCACTCGAGGATCCAGATTTTCGAGTACATCATCCCTTGCATGCCTTTGCGCTTAGCTGATCCAAACATGTGTAGGGCTGCTTCTTTCTGCTTTGGTGGCAGGCTCTGAATTTTGGCCTTGAAGGCTTCATCACCTGTCCGGGAGTTTTCGGCCTGCATTTTGTGAAGCTGCTGTTGCAGGGAACAGACGCGGGAGAGGAGGCGCTTGGTTTTCTAGTGTGAGAGCCTTAGATGCCTTGCGATGTTTCTTTTGGCCGACTTTATCTTCTTTAAGCGGGATCTCCTCGCCTGCAGTGCCTTCTTCATGTAGCGGCATGTAAGCACACGCTACCTGCTAGTATGGGAGAATGCAGCCTCCAGAGGAATGTATCAGGAAAGCATACTGCTATATCAAATACAGAAATAAGGCCACTCAACACAGGTGACTTTATATATACCATTTTGGGGCAAAAGATAGAGCGATTCTGTAAGTGGACTTTTTAATGCGATTACTTCTTAGTTCAAAAAATTGAAGATTGAATAAGAACGTTCAGTCGACTCAGGTTGCTTCGGAGTTGTTTTTGTGTGTGTGGTGTGTGTGTGTGTGTGGTGTGTGTGTGTGTGTGTGAGAGCATTACAATAAAGCTAATAAAGCAGCAATCGGATTACCGTATTTACGCAATTTCAACGTGCCCCATTTTCTTCGGGAGAAATGGGCCTTAAAATTGCACGCGTGTTGGATTAGGATCCAAACCGAAGGTATTTTTTTCTTTCATTCCCGCAAATCGGGTGCGCGTTAAAATTGGATAAATACAGTACTCTGAAGGCACGTTAGGCGTGACTCGTGAGCCTAGCAGTCTGCATGCATAATTGAATTAATGAAGCTGTTGGAATTCGTATAGTATATATAGCCGGTTAAAAAACAACACAACTGCTTACGTGTTTCTGTGGAAGCTCCTGAGCAAGACTTGCTGAATACGATCCCTTGCACAATGCGAGTAGAGGCCTTAAGGTGCTCTGTGAGATGCTCCAAATATGTGTCGTTGAACTCCTTCTCTTCCATAACTCCCTTGCACAGGATGGCAGCGTCCGCTTTTTCCATAATTTTGGCCGCTTCTGTCAGTGAACCTACGCACATTCCTGCACCTTCCTTCCCACGATAGTAGACACGAGCAACAACTTCCCTCGCTTCATTAGTTGTAAATAGCGGACACTTCTCATGGGTCACCGCAAATGGGTTTCTGCTTACACTAGTTGTGGCGTAGGCAACTCTCTCGAAGTCAGGGACGTGAAGTTTTGTCCATCTCTGCGGGATGGCGAAGTTGTCTGAAATATCTTGAAGCCCAATCGGCTCGTCGAGTTCAACCACGTTTGTGACGGAGGTATCATCTTGCGGACACGGCTCGTGAACATCCCGACGCGACAAACGCACTTTCTTACTGGATGGACCTGGATCCTCAGGACGCTTTCTTTCGGGTCTTTTTTTGCTGACTTTTGAAAGATAGGCCGGCAAGTCAGGAAGCAATGTCGGCACCGCGTCAGCAGCTAGGCCAACCGTGCCTCGAGGAAACCTCACCTCCTGGCCGTTGATGATGTGCACGTAATACCGTTGGATGTAATGGGACTCGAAGTGTCTTTCGCACACGGCAGAGTCGCACAATGGCTTGTCCTTTCGGTGAAGATTTCTCTCCCACTGTTTGCGACGTTCGTCGTCTTGCGGAGCGCGGAATAGCGACAGGGTGCGCCCATCCACTTTCCTGAACCCAGGGTACCCCGTCTTGCATCCCGGGGCGAAGCAGTGCGTTTCTGTTTTTTTTCTTTTTCTTCTCCATTCGTACGCGCACGCTTAAATCATAACATGAACACACCAAAGCACAAACTTCACGAACGACCCCTCAGCCTTAGCGGCGACCGCTTACGATAGAATGAACACGAGTTCTGCTCGTCGCCACGTGGCCTCCGCGATCTGCTGCCGGCGGCGCGCCGCATTGGCCCGGCCTTCACATTCGCCGCAGATCCAAGCGGAGAGGTGTTAATATGTTAACTCCTATCCACGCCAGGTGGCGGCCTTAGCCTAAGGCTGCAAAGTACCGAACTATATTCCAGTTCACTGAACTGCAAAGACTCGTCTTGCCGACGCTGCCTGCGCTTTGTGTTATAAATCAGCTTTGTTGTCCCGCTTTCATGCCAGAAAAATTCTCAATATGTGGCCGATGTGTTTTGACTCGTTCTTACAAGTACAAATTTATTTAACGTACGTTGCTTAAAGGAGTACTGACACCAAATTTTGATACATAAAAAATGATATAATTGGCTTCAGTAGTTTGTACAGATGCCTCACAGAAATTTTTGCAGCGATCCGAGGCCGGAATCACATCTAAAATCGATTTTGATTGTCCAGGCCGCAAGCTTCCACAAATCGGCAGCACTAGCGCAATCCCTTTCGGCGTGACGAAACATTGGCCTGCGTGTCTGGCCGGTTCAGGGTGACGTCATATAGTCGTTTTCAGAACCGGAAACGATATCCTGCGCTGCTGTTGTCGGTGGTATTCGTTTGGGCAGGAGACGTGGGCGTAGCTGTGTGAGCAATGCTTGTAAACGTTGCGTGTTCGACGTCTTTGCTCTTCAGTTCGTTGCCGGCGCATGGTGTTCGGCACTGGTGCCGAAAACTGCGCGATGTCGACGGGCACCGCGGCGACGCGGCGGTGCGCGTCGCCGAGCTCGCCCAAGTTGTGCTATGGCAAGCTCGCGGTATGCGAAGTACTGCTCGTGGAAGCCTGTCCGAGCAAATCGACGACGACGCCAAGATGCATTATTTTTCACGCGACGACATGCAGCGCTAAACGTGGACTGAGTTCGTGCGCGCCGGCGGCCGCAAGAACTGTCGCCCAAGCCAGCGGGCTCGGGGTTGCACGGGTCACCTTGGGTGTTGGGAACTTAGTATCGTGGCGACTATTTGATCGCTGGTATCTGTACAACTGCGAATGACCATCCCTTACACAACTTTTCACCACACTATCATCCCCTCTTTCGCATATGAAGCTTTATTTTGGCAATAATTCCCGTTCCAGCGATCGGCGACCAAGACATCTGTCGCGGTCTGTTTTGTTTCTAGCGCGCAGGTGGCGCCAGTTTTCGGCCGCTCGCCGCACCGTGGTGCCGACAGTGCTGGGTCGGAGCGCCGAACCTCCGCTGCCGGTCAGCGTAGGCTTACCATCGCTTACCATCGCCACTTTTAAATTCAGCGCTGATAACAACTCCTAGAACAATTTTCAACACACTAACATCTACTTTCTCGCATGTGGAGCTTCTTTTTCGTGATCAGATTGATTAGAAGAGTGGCGACAAGCTGTTGCTATCACGGTCTGCGCCGGTTCGAGCCGCAGTGATATTAGAAAGCGGACGACGGCGAAGACATCGCCGGCCTAATCGCCTGGGCAAATAAAGTTGTTCTGTCTGACTCATCCGAGTCTGACGATTCAGACGACATGTCGAACGCGCGGGCGAGTCGCGGACCATGTGAAATCGTAGCCGACAATGCGGCGAACGCATGGAGGAAAGAAAAACGTCCCTGACGTCACGGGTGAGACCGTGACGTAAGGCTGGCCCGCTTGCAGGCTGGCCTTCGAACGGCCATTTTCCCGCGCGGCGACCAAATTTGAAATTGGTTGCAATAAACGTGCTATAATTCTGTGTTGGCGGCTGACGGCTTCGGTTCGATTTTCGTAATTACTGGGCCAATAGGTATTCTTTACAGCATAAAAACTGAAAGCGAGAAATTTCGTGTCAGTACTCCTTTAACAACCACGATTGCCTTTGCATGCATCTTTAGTGTGCGCTTGTTTACGTGCTGCCTGGAAACAGGGGTTCAAACCCCCAAACCCCCCTCTCGGTACGGCCCTGGCTCTGGGCATTTATTTTGTGTGTGTGTGTGTCTGTGTGTGAGCGTGCGTGTGCGTGCGTGCGTGTGCGCGCGTGTGTGTGCGTCCGTGCGTGCGTCCGTGCGTGTGTATTCGCATGTGCGTGCGTGCGCGTACGTGCGTGACTGCGTGTGTGTGCAAGTGTGCCTGCACGCACGCACGCACACGCACACGCACACACACACACACACACACACACACAAATTTAAATAAGCCTCAGCCCGCCAGACTGTTTCTAAATATCAGCCCGCGTCCGACAGAGTATGAGCCCGAAAAAAGTCGACCTTTTCAACCTAGAGCGAATATATATACAGATATATCGCATTTAATTTTCTTAAACTTGGACCGAGCTTTGTACAACACACACACACACGCACGCACGCACACACACGCACGCGCGCACACACACGCGCACGCGCGCGCACACAGATATATATATATATATACACATATGTATATATATATACACACATGTATATATATATACACACATAGTATAATATATATACACACATATGTATAATATATACACATATATGTATATATATATACACATATATACACATACATGTATATATCCTGACATAGAAAATATTTTTTGAGTATAGTATCAGCGAAAGGTATTTTTAACGGCGCCGCAGTGACCACGCACTTTGATTTTTTTGTTTTTCATTTAAGCTAAATGATCAATGCGGAAACGTTTTGGCATCAACCATAACGAAGACACTGCATGCATGCGCTCGGGCAAGCACGTCCCGAAATATTTTTGTTGAAGCCCGATACTGGCCCGGGCCCGAGAAAATGCGTGCTACCTGGCCCGGGCCCCTTGCAGTGCACTAATCCACGCAACACACACGACTACGTTTTAAAAACTTCACTCAAGTCAGCGAAAAGCACCAACATCGCAAACCGTACGTAGTTCTAAGAAAAGCACCACATGGCACACTTTATCGCGCGATCATTTTAAAAGTGCACAGTTCATTGGAACGCTGGTTACCCATTAACATAAAATAATTACCGCTTTAGAAATGCACAAGTTCATGAAATATACTGCCCACGTCTTGCAGACGTAAGATAATTATTACCAGTTAGGAACTCAACAATAAAACCAGGATAAAACAAATCGCAAATGTAAAATATTTCTAGCAGTCACATAAATTTATTAGGGGTGCAGTCCCAGCCCACAATACTGCACAATGCTTTCAAACTGCATGAGCCATGGCCCTTCTGCAATTAGAGACCGTCGCACGCTAACACCCTTTCCGTATTACCAATAAAAGACAGAATCAAGAACACTTAAGGATCAGTGCAGTGCCTGCAAGGCTCCTCTTGTAATTATAATTACAAGAGGAGCACAAAAAAAAGAGGAGCACTCAAAAACGACCATGTGCAGCGGTTAAAAAACGTCAAAACACAGCGGGAATCACCGAACAGCAGCATAGCGGCACGTCGATCAACGCGCGCCGCTTCGGGATCTCCTCGGGCGGGGCACACCAGCGCCACGCGCGGCGGTTAAAACGTTTGACTTGAAGGGCGTCGTGGGGAGCAGCCGCCGCTTTTTCCACTACCCAAGTATTCTAGTTCACTCTACACACGTCATTCGGGACACCATTAAATATTTCGGGAACAGCGGTATAGCACTTACAATGACGATTGCAACCTTGATTATATATATATATATATATATATATATATATATATATATATATACACATTGACTTATTATTTATTTTTATTTTTATTTTATTTATATTTTTTTTTTTCGCTGTGTTTGGTTCTTCTCTCTCTTTTTTTCCCCATGTTCGTACCACGTGACTGTGTGTTCTTATTATCCTTTGTATAATTTATTTTCCCGCTCTCTCTTCATTCTTTTGCTACCCACCAACCATTATCCACTTGTACAAACTCTCCCTCCTCTTACCTTGCCCTCGCCCTTGCTACATTTTCTGTATATATATAACCCTGAAAGGAACTTATTTTGTACTCTGAAGAAAGGCAGTCCTCTCCCTGAAACGTCAGTAAACTTATTTCTATTTTCTAACGTTTTCTATATATATATATATATATATATATATATATATATATATATATATATATATATATATATATATATAATATATATATATAATATAGCAAAGTTTTCCTGGACGCCGGTTGAAAAATACAGAAGTCGTTTTCGACCACGGTGAAAAAAAGAACGGGTTTAATAACGTTTCGGCCGAGGGTCCAGCGTTCGTCAGATTAGTGATTGCATTTGTCGTACAGCGTATATATGTTTCGAAACTACAAATTATCAGCAAAAATGTAAAAGCCGCTACAGCAGCTGAATGGAGAAAGGGGGAAAAGGAAAGAGGCAAACACGAGATACATGCGCTTGTCTAAAGCATTATATAGATGCTATGTTTTCCGCAACCCGCCGTGGTGGCTCAGTGGCTATGGCGTTGCGCTGCTGAGATGAGGTCGGGTACTTAGACGGTACTGCGCAAACCTTGCAACGGGGCTTGTTGCAAGGATGGCACCCAGATGGAACGACACAGGGGGTTTTTGATGAAGTTAAGATATCGCGAAGGTTTCTCGCTCTACGGTAGACTACTCGTGGCGGTTCGGGAAAAAGTCTATTGCAGCCGGTCACTCTGCGTAAGAATATTGTCGTGTTCACTTCAAATGTTGCTAATGTCAGGCATTGACGCGTTGTACGTAACCACGAGGTTAGTTTTTTCGGGGGAGGGGGGGGTGAAGGCCGCGCTTGTATATCGAAGAGGTCATTACGATCAAGAGCATCGGCGCGCCTAAATGCGTCGCCAAGAATTTCAGGAGGATACTTCTGTTTACTAAGGGCGTCGCGAAGTTGTACGCAGTTGGACTCGAAGTCAGATTGTTTAGAAGAAACTCTTGAAACGGATGGCTTGACTATGTGGGATACTAGTTTAGCAATGCTTGGGGTGGCTGCTGTGAAAATGAAGGTACTGTTGCCTTTCGGTTGGCTTGCGGTAAATTTTAGTCACTAATTCACCGTTATCTACAGTCAAGGTAACGTCAAGAAAATTGATGGTTGACTGGGGAAAAGAATGGGAAGATAAAATAGAAGGGTGAGCCTGTTAAAAATCATTAATGAAGGACAAAAGAGCAGCCTCACCGTGTGCCGAATTTAAAAAGATGCCGTCAATGAAGCGCTTATAGTACAGAGGTTTAAGACCACTACTGGCTAGAAATTCGTTCTGAAGCAAGCCCATGAAGATACTAGCGTAGTTAGGACCAATGGCCGTGCGCATTGATGTACCGCTAACCTGAACGTAATCGATTCCATTGAATTCAAAATTGTTTAGTCCTAATATTAGGCGCAAAAGAGTAGCTAAAGTTTGGCTGTCCAAGGTCTTATTGATATCTGACATCTCGTATGGTAGTAGTACAGATCGGATGCCGTCAGTATGCGCTATGTTAGTATAAAGGGACGCCACGTGGCGTCTAAGGTAACCAAGAGGGCGCCTTCGGGGACCTCAACAGAAGTGACATCAGATAAGAAATGATTGGTGTCTTTCACACATGAAGCAAACGTTGCAGGAATTCGGTTGATTTTAGTATCGACAAAACGTGAGATATATTCAGTTACAGTTAGTATTCCCGAGACGATTGGACGGCCAGGATTACCATGTTTTATGTATCTTCGGTAGGAGGTAGAAACGGCCTGCGACGGGGCTTAGAGGAATAAGACCTAATTAATGAGCTATCCAACTTTTTGTCGGATGCGAGCACGGTTAGCGTGTTGTTATGATAGACTTAAAATGTTCAGTCGGGTCTCCATCCAAACGTTTATAAAATGACTGATCGTTAAGTTGCCTCATCGATTCTTTTAGTGCGTATTATTCAGTACTACTACTGCGCCACCCTTATCCGCAGGCCTAATGACTATGCTGTCACGGACTCTAGTTTCTTCATTGCTGAGGTTTCCTTTGGGGTGAGGTTACGTTTGAAACTGGCTTGATTGCGGGATGAGGACGTCTCGCTGTACTGCGTTAATGTAGAAATCTAGACATTTGTCACGTTGGGTGGGAGGCGTCCAACGCTTACACGAAGGAACTGCTTTGGATGTATGGTTAGACTTATCTCTGCATAACAATATTCTCGTAGTCGTAAACCACGGGCAAAGTTATCTGAGTTTCATTAGCTCGAATTCCCTGAATCCGCCTGTGGCTGGACAGAAACTGCGTCCCCGTGAGAGCACAGTCCCTCCTCGTCTGACAACACAGTTGAAGACAAATTTACAATACAGGTAGACGCGATTGAAGACACTTCAGGTGTTTCATTTAACAGTTCTGAGGAAATTCCAGAAATGCAAGGCAGTCGTACACCATGACATAAAAGTTCCTTATGCTTATGCTTTCTGGAGCTTATCTTTTTGTGCTCGTAGGAGGCTAGAAACGTTTTAGATGCGAAGCAGCTAACGGTCGAGCCTGTTCCCTCCTCCGTTGAGTGGGCGCCGGCGCCCACTCCCCCACTACGCATGCCTGGCCAGGCACCGCTGATGATTGTGGCAGGATGCCCCTAGGGATTGGCCAACCAAAGAAACCATCACGAGATAGCTTCGCGTTCAACCGCCGTCGTCATCTTCCCGTAGGGGAACCCTGAGTAGTATGTGAGGCATTCCTCCTCTCCTCTCCGGGATTGTGCAACGAATGGCAACACCTGCGGCTCCGCGCGCGATATTGCGAAGCAGCTAAGGGTTAGAGACGCGACGGTAGCCGCTGCATTATCCGCTGGGGGGGGGCGCCACTGTAGCTCCGCAGTATAAATGACGCGCGCGCGCGCGCTGCGCTCCCCTCATTCTCCTCCCGCAACGCCGCGATCGAATTGAAAACTAATGGGAACTTCAGTCGACCCCATGGCTACTTCGCATACTACTCAGGGTTCCCCTACGGGAAGGTGGTGAAATTTTTTCGTCCATACTTGAGTTGTAAAAATAAAGTTCTGTTTCCTTGTTGCGGAACTACTTAAAGGAAAACTCGTGATGCTTGATTATGGTGCGTATAAAGTCGGTAGAAGCATTTTTAAACACATTAGTCCATTGGGACAGATTAGAACTTGACATATTGTCTACAGCTGGTTTTATAGATATTTTCAGACCTTTGGGCACCATAGAAGCCTCTAAATAAGTGCTTAAAGTTAAGATATGTTGGTTGCAACAGATACGCTTTTCAACTGCTTTCCTAATTTTCACGTAACCACTAGAAAGCCTGCCATCTTCTGCAGCACTATTAGTTCCACACTCTAGTCACGTTGGATCGTTTGATTTTGGCACTCCAGAATGTCTCTTACGCAAGTCGTAACGGGGGACTCGCGGTCCGGTACGAAGTGGGGATGAAGATCTCGGGGTGTTGCTGCGGGCACCCAAAGATGGTCCAGGACGATGGGAAGGCAATGAAGGGGGGTCCTGATTCACCACCGCCGCCGTAGCGATCGTCGCCGTCGATGTCGCCGTCGTCGTTGTCACGTATATATATAGTAAGGAAATGAGGGCCTCGTTATTCTGCGAACAAAATATACAGGAAACAAAAAATACCTAACATACATATCCAAGAAGGTGGTGGGGGAACAGCCCCGCCGGTAGCGTAGTGGTTATCGCACCAGACCGGTACTCTGGAGGTCGTGGGTTCGGATCCCACCCCGCGGGCATTTTTTCACCACTTTCTTTCTGACTCAAAAAATTCTTCATCTGTTTCTATGACCCACCACAGCCTCCCTTTTGCTTTCCAAGGCTTTCTTGACTGCCAACCCTTATTTTCTGTCTTAATTTACTGAGCCCCTTATTTCCCATTTCTGATTCGCTACATGCATAGCGAGGGCCTCTGTTCTGGAAGTCTTGGTGCCAAAGATAGCTTAAGAGGGTTCAACGCTGGTCGACCACTCTCGACATGTCGTAGACACTCGAGTCACGGCCCGGGGGTTAAAAAGAAGGTCCCCTTCACCCCGAGTAGTCCGAGTGGCGCTGGCTAGCACCCCCAAGTACAGGAAACAAAAAATACATAACATAACTACCCAAGAAGGTGGTGGGGGAACAGCCCCGTGGTAGCGTAGTGGTTATCGCACCAGACCGGTATTCTGGAGGTTGTGGGTTCGTATCCCACCCGGCGGGCATTTTTTCACCACTTTCTTTCTGACTCAAAAAATTCTTCATCTGTTTCTATGACCCACCACAGCCTCCCTTTTGCTTTCCAAGGCTTTCTTGACTGCCAACCCTTATTTTCTGTCTTAATTTACTGAGCCCCTTATTTCCCATTTCTGATTCGCTACATGCATAGCGAGGGCCTCTGTTCTGGAAGTCTTGGTGCCAAAGATAGCTTAAGAGGGTTCAACGCTGGTCGACCACTCTCGACATGTCGTAGACACTCGAGTCACGGCCCGGGGGTTAAAAAGAAGGTCCCCTTCACCCCGAGTAGTCCGAGTGGCGCTGGCTAGCACCCCCAAGTACAGGAAACAAAAAATACATAACATAAATACCCAAGAAGGTGGGGGGGGAACTGCCCCGTGGTAGCGTAGTGGTTATCGCACCAGACCGGTATTCTGGAGGTCGTGGGTTCGGATCCCACCCGGCGGGCATTTTTCACCACTTTCTTTCTGACTAAAAAAATTGATCTGTTTCTATGACTCACCACAACAACCTCCCCTTTGCGTTCCGAGGTTTTCTTGACTGCCAACCCTTATTTTCTGTCTTAATTTACTGAGCCCCTCATTGCCCATTTCTGATTCGCCACCCACACCACACACACCACACACCACACGCACGCGCACGCACAGATATATAGATATATATATAATATATATATAATATATATATATATATATATATATATATATATACATATATACACATATATACATATATATATATACTATATACACATATATAATATATATATACATATTATATATACATATATACATATATATACATATATATATATATATATATATATATATACATAATATATATATACTATATATATATAGGGAGTAGTAGAACTTTGAAGATGGTAGAGAACACAAGAGAAGAAAAACTTCGAACAAGGTAAAAGCACGATTGTGGCCTACGTTTCAGCAAGAGAACTTGCTTTCTCAGGGAAAGCGGCCTGAGGAAAGCAAGTTCTCTTTCCTGAAACGTAGGCCACAATCGTGCTTTTACCTTGTTCGAAGTTTCTTCTTATATATATATATATATATATATATATATATATAATATATTATATATATATATATAAATTTAAACATACATAAAACTCACGAAGCGCGTAGAAATAGTATAAGTAAAGAGTCGGATACACCGCAAGAACAATAACAAAGAACGTTTATTTCGTAGGGGCAACGGGACTTGCCTTCATCAGAGTACAGGTACATGATTTTTCTGTCACCAAACATTTCGAACACATTTCGTATATTCGCACTTTTCAGCGACCATAGGTGGCGCGACGGGATATCCAAATGGAGGACGGGACGATGATCGGGACGTCGCATAAGCATGCGCGTCTGGAGGAAAAAGCCGACCCGGGCCCATTAGTGTCTCGCCAGACCATCTTTTCCCTTGCCGATGAGACACGAAGGTGCTTTGTCGAAGGCGAAGCAGTTTATAAAGCCAGTCACACAGTCTTTTGCGGCATCAGGGAGGCCACCGATCACATGTTGAGCATCGATGTTGAGCCTGCAACCGAATGGCGTCAACAGCGAACCGCACTGCGTGAACGCTTGTTGGCACTGCAGGTTCTATAAAGGATGCTACACTTCCATCCATGCACGTAAAATTCTTCAAGCACACTTTACGAATATTTATTAGGCCCCAAGCAGAGCTCGGGAGACGCAACCGAGCACAGCGTTTTGTTATTTCCACTTGCGCAATTGTGTCGGGTTAAGTGCGAATAATACGAACAAATTATAACTTTGTGTTCTGTTTTTACAAGGCAGGATCCAACGGCGTTTATGCAGGTTACCAGGTAATAATAAAAATACCCAAACTAAATATCACACGCTGACGCCTCTAGGCAGGGCCTGTTACATCAGCTGTGCTGTGCTCTCAGCGCGCTGCCGGAAATGACGATGCCGCAGTAACAAGTTTATTTTTTTATTACAAATACCTACATCGCCCATTCCGCGGGGTGTTTGAGTAAGAAAAAAAAGCAGCAAGTTCAAAAGAGTAATCACACCTAATGCTAAAAAGAGAACGAAGCACACACAATCCAAGAAAGCACAAAATGCAACTGGAATGCAACATTTATTTAAAGAAACCAGCCCGTTAATAAAAGAACAATGACGTTCTCCTGTTGGTTATTGGTTTCACTTTCTTCTCGTACATGCGCATAGGAATGTTATGTGGCTGCACGGCGCCTTTCTTCAACCGCGGTTTCAGTAGCTGCAAACCACCTTTTAATAAACGACACACTCAACTTGCACGAAAAACACACCATCAATAGAGAGAGAGAGAGAGAGATAGAAAGAAACCAAAGCGCTCACATCCGCCAGACATGAGGGAATAAGCACTTTGAACAAGTGTCGCCTTGTCCCTGAAACTGACAAAGATCAAGCAGCCGCAACCTTCACGCCCACATGTGAAGCCATACAAGCATGATGGCGTGGGTCTTTTCTGTGAAAAGGCGATTTCAAACTGGTGCGGCTAGTATTGTTCTCTTGGCTACCCTTCGGTACCTGGAAAGCAGAAATCGCAAACGCAGAAACTCCCTTACAAAACGATTTTGCAGAAACTCCCTTACAAAACGATCCATCGGAGTCGAAGTAATCCTATTGCGCCTGATTTCTCAGGCTTAATCGTGGATGTCACTGCAACTTTTTTTCTTTATTACCTGCTTGGTACAACAACAGAAAACTAAGGGACATGCATACAAACACTTCAAGGTAAAAAACACCAACCAATACATTTTGGCCGGTTTGGTTTTGTTAAAAACGTCTCATGGTTACAAGGGTGTCTAGTATGGGCACCCAGCTGGGTGGATCTTCCTCTAGTTTGAATACAACTCTGGTGTAGGCAACACTCTCAGTGAAATAATCCTTAGCAGGCCGTCCCTTTGTGTTTGCATGCCTCCCATCCGTACGGGGTTTCCATACGGTATGCAGGCTCAGGAGCATGAAGATGTCCAATGGAACACCCACTTTATTTTCGGTATGCAAGAAACGTATGCATGTGGTGTGACCGGTATGTCCTCCTTAAGTGTTCGCTGCAGAATGTCCCAAGGGAACACATCATCGCAACACTCCAAGAAAATGTCTTGGGGTGTTTCCGGCTTATGACAAAACGCAGTGGAAGTGCCAGGGCACAAAATTCCCCCTTTCCTGTCGCCATGGTTTCACCGAGAGTGTCGTGGTGTGTAGTTGGAAGAAGAAACTTTTAGCGTATGTCTTAATCGGCATCGTTTAACTCGCTTTAGGACTTTCCTTGCCGAGCCTGCAAACTCTATGGATATGATATACTGGAACCAGCCGCAAAATTTCGATGACGTCGTTATACAATTTGATCCGTGGTACGCTGCTGGCGTACTCATGTGAAAACCGCCCTTCACAAAATTGCTTAACCACACCACTTCGCACAGAAACCGGCGTAAGCCACACCTCCTTACACCGCTTGAAAAAACAATGAAATCAGGCAACGCGTCTCGCATTCTTGAATCATTGTTCGTATGAAATCCTCTCTAGTCTCTCAGGAAGAGGAACCGTGAAACGACTTGTTTCAGAAATGAATGCAGTAAGCCCAGTCCACCAGACTTCACGGAAAGAAACAAATTGAGCGACTCATGCACTCCCGCGTGGAGCCCCCGACAAAAACTGCAAATGCTCTGTGGAGCCATTGAATGTTGGTACATGCAATGCACATAACCTGAAGCACATACCATACATTGGCATCCAAGAACCCACTGCACACAGTAGGTCGGGTGAACATCGACAACTCGCGTCCACCCCACTTTGTTGTATTTCGCCGTATGCGCTCGGTTTCCATAGCCCAATAGCAAGTTGTGTCCCGGTACTGATCCAGTGGCACGCCAAGGTATTTGGAAGGCGTGCTCGCCTACTGGACTGGACTGCGCGCCCCCACACGAGAGGTATTCGTATACCGAAGACGAGGGCGCTGAGTGTCGAGAGTGAATTTTGAGAGCTGTCATCATTTCCATGCGCCATTTCGAATGACAACGGCATACGAGTTCGCATGGGCTGACGACGATGCGCAGGCAGTGACGGACGTCACCGTTGCCGAAGAAGCGGACCCTACTAGCAACCCTGAAAACATTCCCAACCGCCGACTGCAGCCAAGCATGCGTCAGTGCTGAGATTCGCCACTGTTGTGGGCCTATGTACAATGCCGGATGTTCTCATTTGTACGGCGTTCGCTAGCTTGAAGGCAGTGTGGTTAATTTTACTACGCAGATGAAGTAAGCGAATCTGAAAGACCTTTATCATGTTAAGTGAAGTGCGGTAGTCGTCGCGCAATGGTTCGAATTTTCCATGCTGCGAGGAACAAATCGATAAGCTACCGCTTGTCACAAAATCTCGGAAAGCTCTCAGTGATGTGCAGAGTTATCAGAAAATCTTTACACAGGCATTTTATATTCAGAATTATCGATATATCGAATTATATCGCGATATATCCGACTTCGACTGTACAGGTTTTCAAATTCTGTGAAGAAAATCCCGCACATGTTTACCTCTGCAGGAGAACATAGGATGCTCGTTATCCAAATAATGCTCCCATCGTTCATCTTTGCACAATTGCCCCCCTCTTGCGGACGAATTTGCTGTCCTCAGTTTCAGTTTCGAATATTGCTCCCCATCAAATCCCAGTGGCACTGGTGCATTTGAGTGCTGCGCAGACAATTTAGGTGATGCCGTCCTTTCTTGATTAGCCACAACCATCGTCCTCTCTCATTGATCCATCGAACAACTTGCTGAATGTCCTGGAAACGCCGTCCAGCTGGCCTCGGGCCTGGACGTCCTCAGGTGCGGTCGCCTGTTTCGCGGCGTCCCCAAGACGTACCGGTGGCTCGCAAGCGTCATCTAGGGCCTCGTCTCCTTCAGGCTTCGCAGCCAGATCGTGCTGCAGTAGGCCTGCGTGAATATCGTCGTTACAAGTGCCGTCTCGGACAAGCGTCTCTTCTTTCTTCTCGTCTAACTCCTCGTGTACTCCGGTTTTATCACTGAAGAGATCTTTTCGGCTGGCATCACCAGCTTCGTAGGCGACTTTGGCTTTCTCCACAGCTTCCATCGCCGGTTCGTCCAGCTCTCCATATTTCCCGACAGGCCCGAAAGCATCGAGCTGGACCTTGCTACGAGGCGTGTTGCCAGCTTCGATGCGAACGTTATGCTCTTGCAGCGAAAGCTGTGACATCCCAGAGCACAGATCCACGATTCGGGGACTCAAGTGTACATTCTCGGCATTCGCGTGATTTTACCAACGTCTTGATTTGGTGAAAGGAATTATCAAAATGAAAGGCCCAGAATGAAACAATATCGGGCCTTATTTACGGGCATTGTTCACAATAAGCAACAAGGAGTGCATGTGGTAAACATATATCATATGCTGTCGTCGTGAAGTTCTTCGGCTTCAGAAAGAAACTCTGATAAGGCGATCAGCAATTTCAGTAATTAACAGGATATTTTGGGCTCACTAGAATTGTAATTGCAACGTTTAACTCCATGAAGTGCTCCAATAATCTTTTTTAGCATCCTTTTCAGGACGACCGGACCACAATAAAGCAGGAATGTCCTGCATTCAATAGCTGTCCATTGCTACCAGGAATCTAGCTTCTTGGTCTCCGCTTCAAGTCGCTAAGAGGATTTTTATTAAAGCTGCTCAGAGAAGCTGACACTGCAGCCTTGCAAGAACGAGGCATCTTCAACGAGCATGGTTTCTTAGGCGCCCAATACGGCTGGAGTTTTCTTCACCCCACCCAGACACACCAATAGCATGTAGTCCAAACGAAACTGGCTGACAGGCCCAGCATCTCAGCAGTACAATGGTGATTCCTTACGATGATAGAGTGGCTGAAGCTACAGTCTAAAACTCATGTCTGTTCGGAGAGAACCATGCGTATCTGGAAAATTTATTTTTGTCGTCCTTCGAGCGTTGACCTTCCCAGATGCGTACAGTTTTCGCGTGCATAGCAGCCAGTGGGGCACCACATATGAATGCGTGTGACACGACTGTAAATGCGCGACTTTGGTGAGCGAGACCTTCTGTGAAAAGCTCATTCATCTCACCAAGAAAGCTCTCCTCGTAGGCTTGCAGATCGGCTGGTTTGCCGTCACCGTCGTAAAGCGCAGCAACGAATGGTGCGCCATTTTCTCTTTCTTTTACCTTCACAAGCACACGCCAGAATTCTCTTTTCGATCTCCGTGAAACGTTCATCCCATCAACGTTTGCAATCAGAGAGAACGTTGCACTCTTCAGGACTGTTTCCTGAGATGTGCTACAGGCGTATACCAAGAAAACAGAATGATCCATCAGTCATAGTGCCTACTTCGATACTTCTAGGTATTCTCAAAAGTGTCCTAGCATCCATTGGCAACTCCGGGTGGTAGGGCTTGAGCGCTTTCAAAAGCGGGCTGAAGTGCGAGGCCGGTATTTTTGTTTCAAATTCCTATCGTGTAAGTTTTTCCTGTAGGCTACTTGTTCTTTGTGGGATTTCTTGTAGCGTGCTTGCACGAGCGGCAGTCGGTGAGTGGGTATCGCTATCTGCCAATGAATTTAGCGTCTGGGTCTCGGTCTGTCGACAGCTGCAGGCTGTCACAGTCAGAAATATCCGCGTTGTGCTCATGGGTGGAAGCGACTGTCACCGTTGTTCCTCTTTACGTAACTTCCGCCGCAGGTACAGCATTCAGTGCTTGCGTAGGTGCGTCCTCCAGCTCTACAGTTATTTCCAGCATACAGTTTTTCGCCTTGCCTTGAATATTATTAATATACGCCGGCGTCCTTGACGAGAGTTCGCATCACTGAGTCTGAGTGCACTTTTTATCCTGTTCATTTTCGGGTAAATTCGCTTATTTACTTAAATCATCTGTGCTAACAAGAAAGGCGCGCCTTGCATGCGTGGTAGCATGGATTATAATGAATCCAGAAACACGCGGTAAAATTTCAGATCTGGTGCTTCCCGACCTCGAGTGAACCTCGATTATGGAAAGTGAAGTAGTTTGAGAAAAATATATATATTACGCACCATTTTTGAAACTTTACGGGTACGCAGGAGCCATAACTTTGAGCCGCTCAAAAGCACCAAATATACTGCTGAACTACGCATCGAAAAAGTAACCGGGAAAAGAATATGTGCGTGCCGCGGTGGCTGACTTTCCTTCTGGGAACCTGATTTCTGCCTTTTTCAAAGCGTCCTGCAGCAGCACGTAGTCTGCAGCCCTAGCTTCCGTCGAGTTCAATACTGCAGTGAAAGGGGGCTGGAGAAGGTGGACGCGAGTGACACCTCTTTTTGAAAAATGAGTTTCATTGGCAACGGCACTGGAAGCAAAACGTGCCGGTTTCTACCCTTCTCTTTTCCTCTTTACCCATAGCTTGTGGCCCGCACATACTCCCCCAGCCACCATGTGGCAAAGCCGGGTGTCGAAATATTCGACAATAACTAGGGTTCTAAAATCTGCGCGCGACCGCACTTGTTTATGCAACGGTGCTCGATTCGATATATTTTTGGTTCAGCATGACGGCCCATTCACGCCAGGGCTCTGAGCTCTGTCAGGATACAGGCTTAAGAAGTTTCCTCTTTATTTTCGGTACTCTTCAAAGTTTTGGCATTGGTTGAATGCTTGAGGGACGCCATACAAGCTATGTCATCAATACGTCTGCCTTGATTTCAGTTGCAGCTACAAACGCTTCCGACACAACTTTAAAAGGTCTCACCAAAAGCAAATCTGCAGGGTTGCAATCACGCAGTCGCAATCACGCAGTGCTGGTGATAACTTTAGCTTTTAGTGCTTCCAGGAACGGAAGAAATAATGAATGCATTTATTGGCACTGCTGCAGGGTCCCTTTCAGGCATTTTAGTTTGCACATTAGGTCATCTTAGCCTGGCTGTCAGCATCGCAAGCTTCACGAAAGGCCGGCGATGATCACTGGTGGAGAAATAAAATTTATTTCGCGAGCACTGCCCGCAGGTACGCGCTCCTTGCCTTTTCTGTGGTTATTTTTGCGTGCTGTCGCAGCCGAAGAGTGACGTACTGTTTGATCACATGTACAGGGTTTTCCCCATATGCTTAGTTTGTTAAAACGACGTCTCACGCCTTGAATAAAACTGCTGAAAGGATTGCCGGAGCTCCAGGCCATCGATTAAAGTGAAGCCGCACTCTCGGCAGAACACCTGCAAGTCAGCGTTCACAAGCGTGTATAGGTAGTTCTCACGTCGGAGCTTGTCGGATACACTTGCCTCCCCGCTGTACCTGTTGTGCCGCCCAGGGGAGGCTGGTAGAAAAAGCTACATGCGCGGTCGTATTGCGTTCGAGGATGCTGTGAGCTAGCCTATGATACTTGTGCCCGTACACGCTGCCACTGTCGTTGACGTTGTTAATGCCAATGTGCACAATCACATCAAAGCCAGCTACCTCGTCAGCTACCTTCGACAGCAAGCGCTCGATCCGAGTCCCTCTGTGCGCGACAACTTTACAGCCAGGCCCTGACGCGACGGAAATTACTGGTTTACTTGCTTTACCATCGAGTCACCGACACCCAAAACATGAGCCATGGCAAATTTGAAGTTGCAACCGGCAACAAGGAGCAGGACGCATTAAGCTACAGTCCACGACACGATCTAACGAGTACTATGGAGCTAAACATAACAAATTTCTGCAAAATACCTAATCAAATGATTAAATCCTATATTATCAACACGAAAAAACAACGCTGCGAGGCAGCGGTCGTGCACAGAGCATACGATATTTTTGGCTTGCGATTGATAAAGAACCACGGCGAAATTCTGGAGGTCCACAGGTGTACCAGGTAGCACCAGCACAGTAGCAGAATAAGCGCGCGGCGCACGTCGCACGCTCGTAGGCTGAGTGAAGCGCACGTACGCGCGGCGCGCTCAAATAAAAAAGTCCAATTACGTAATGTCAGTGACGTCACCGAAAGTCGTGTGATGTTTTTTAACGTGACGTCACTTTTGTGGGGCGGAACCTCTGCAAGGGGGCTCTTTCATCTCATACCCCACACAGGGCACGAGACATCACTTGCGTATTGATGTCTTGCCTCAGATATGTGCAGTGTTTTTTTCATTGCTCAACAATGTTGAAAAGTATGAACATTCTCAGCAGGTTTTGATGTTTAGAAATGACGTTGAGTATGTAAACGTCTCATGCAACATCTGCTTTAACTTCGGACGGGTGGCTGAATCAAGGGACGGACAGATATAGATAGACAGACAGACCAAAGCATCCGCGCTGAAGTAGCAAAGACTATCGTCGTTAAAAACTGACTTGCCCTCATATCGCCCCGCGGAGAATGGTTCGAAGAAACTATCATCAGTGCTTTCGGAACGCGGGGATTGTGGCGTGGGGCATTTGGGACGCGGAGCTATCATCACGGGGATTCTGCACACGGGGCAATCGTGATACATCAGTGCCATTTACCGCAGTGACGCTACAGTAAACAGCCGACCTCAAATTACACAGCCACACATAAAACAGCCTCGAAGTACAGAGAAATAAAACGCAAATACAGGCTGCAGTGCAGTTTTTATCTTGGAGTCCTTTGTAAAAAGAAGGCAGATCAAAACAACTGCTTTTTTTCTGGCAGTTCGAACTTTTTTTTGTGAGCAACTGTAGATCATGGTTCCACTTCCAGTAAAAGTTCACGGGCATTGCCCAAAAGCGTTTGATTACCTTCACAAAAGCAAATTCACAGTGCTGATCAAACTAAATAAACAAGCTTTTTTCGAGCCTATCCCCCCCCCCCCCAATAAAATGTCACCGAATTCCGCAGACATGTTGCTTCAACCACCACTTCTCTATTTCTCTTCAGGCGTGCAGCTTGGCTGTCGAAAGTACATTCTGTTTCACAATCTGAACAGTGAAATGCCACTGGTTGAACGGTGTGTCCTCGCTGTTGAAATGTTCAAGAGAAGCTCTGAGTATATCTTCGCGCGTTGTTGCTCTTATTTATGCAACAAGCCAAGTCGGGAACGACCACATCTCCCGTGCCTTTACTTTGTCACAGCCCTGGTCAAGTTTGTCATGCAAGAACCCTCACAACAGGTGATTCCCGGAAGTGATTTCCCCATGTGGCGTCGAGTGCATTTTTCAGTTCAGCCACAGCTTTTAATTTTTTTTATGGCTTTCGACTATGCAGTGAAGCGGGCTCAGCTCAGGCATGTTCATAACATCACCGCTTTACGGTATTCCTCGCAGATGTGAAAGGGGCAGCCAAAGGTAACTTGGCTAAGTTTGAGTGTCTCGGTGGTCACGTAGCACCCTTAAAAAATGATCGGATAATTGCAAAACAATATCTGTAAAGATAACACTGGTTTCTGAGCAACACAAGCATGCGAACTATTCTCTGGATTTTTCTCTCTCTCTAGATCTCTAGATTCTCTAGATCTAGATCTTTGCCACAAAGCGACACGCAGTATTGCGTGTCGCTTTTTGCTTGCGCCACAGTGCTCCCCTCGGAGGTTTTTGCTCTTCCTCCTGCTTTTAAAGCGGCACCCAAACCCGAGAACACATGCAATTGCAAAGGGCTTCCGCATCGTTTCAAAACGACGGCATCTAGTTCTGGAGAATCGGGCCTCTGGCTGCCACCATCGAGCGTTGCGCATCTTTCGCGTTTCCGTCGCCGCATCTGAGGCATCCACAAAGCGGGGGCTGCGTCGGCACAGGAGCTTTCGAATCTGTTCCCCCATCCAATATTCTCGGCGCACTGGTCTGTGATTGCAGACTCAAGCTCTTCGTCGAAACCGCCTCAACAGAAAGAATGTGCTCGGTATTACGAGCCTTCGCACCGCGCACTTGTAGCAGATCTTCACTCATGCTGCAACTAACTCAATGCCCTTCAGGATTTGGCCGAGCGGCTATCGCACGCCCAGTTTACTCCTGCCAAGGACAACGGCTGGCCGCCAGATTCGGAGGACATTGGGCATTCCAGTCGGGAATTTTTATCAAACCCCGCAGCCTCCCGGAAGTCCTCCTTCTTCTGCGCGGGCGACTCGTACCGAAACAAGGGAGCTAAACAAACTGCTCGCCCCCCGGGCGCTGCTCCTGTGGTCCCCGCGTGCCTACATGTTGCCACTGTATGTTGCCACTGCCACTACACCGACGCTGCCCATGCCAACACGGGTACAGCTGTTGCCGGCGACGTCTCATTTGGCACCAGTGGCGTGCGAACGATTCAATTTCGATGGGGGAAAACAGGAGGGAATGAATAAAATGGGGAAAAAGAAACAAGAAAAAAAGCTAAAACAAGGAATCACGTCTAAAATAAAAACAACCTGAGGGTACCGCATCCGCACTGTTCCAGGCCTCCCGATTCTTTTGTTCATTTTTGTTTTTATAGAGAGCATTCCAGATGGCTCAGCATCTTGATGAGGCTGCTAAGGTTGGTGTGCAACTGGTGACTGGTAAAAAGAAAGTCCATCGGTAGTTATTTGTTGACATGCAGGGCTAGTGGCCTTATCCGGCTTGTTTTCCGAGTCCACAAATTTAGGTGGGCAATGGTGGTGGCGGGGGCGGCCCCTTCGGCCCAATCCTGGCGCCATATATGGTAATGAAGCGTGACTATTTTCCTGGCTTTATTTTTATTGCATGAGGCTAGATAAGACATGTCAGCAAAACATTTTATTGCCCATTAATGTGCAGATAGAAAGAGAAGACCAGACAACAGTGGAGCGCGTAGCTGCGGCGGCGCTACCTACTACGAGCTTTCATCGTGTGGTTACCCTGAGGGCTTCATCAACTCTGTTCAGCGACAGCGCCCTCTCCCTATGCTGCCGACGTCGAACATCAAAAGCAAGCGGCGATTCCGTACGTGCCCGGCATAAGATAGGCTCTGTCACGCATATTCCGCTCATACAACGTGCAAACTGCGCACGTGCCGTCTCGCAAACTAAGGCATGAACTTCTAAACGTAAAGTTGTGTACGTCATTCCTTGTGCAGACTGCCGTTTCGTGTTTATTGGCGAGTCAGGAAACTTTGCGCAGCGCCTGCAGCAGCATCAAAATGATGTGAACAAGAAAAACGTTTCGACAAGCACCTTTGCCGAGCACTGCGATACCACATCGCAAACGATCTACTGGTCTGCTACAGGTGTCCTCGCAAAAGAAAGGAATGCCACCTGACGCCTGCTACTGGAATCACTTCACATACAGACGACGGAACACACGCTGAATAGGAACGCCGGAAATCTGCCGCCAATCTACGCAAGTTGCCTGCACAGCATTGTGAAGCGTATTAAGGCCGATTATTTCCCTTCAAGTTTTTATTGTGACCAAGCTTCAGTGTGGAAGCCGAAACGTTAATTTCCTTTAAACTCTAAATAACGTGGTCGGTGTCCTGGCCTTTCTTCTTCAAAATGCATCCCGACCAAATGGGCTTCCGCATACCCTTTGCTTCAATTACACAGCCTTTTGCTCAATAATTTCACCCTCAGGGTTGAGAATGTTTCCATTTGTATCGTTCTCAGGTTGCTTTTTTTGCACCATGCCAGGAAAATCACTAAGCGCACCTATAGCCAATAAAAGGAGGAAAAAGGCTAGCTTACCTTCCAAGTGTACAAGAGCAGATTGCCCTTTGATGCCATTGATGGTGTCCTTAAACCGAAGAGCTAGCTTCATATCTTGAATCATCATCTCAGATGTCCTTGCTTCTGGTGGCTCATATATGATGTACCGCATGCTGTCTTAAATGAAAAATAAAAACTCGTCACACAATCTCCTCACTACAAGCATGGCACAGAATTTACAATTTTTTACAAGCAGTATTCTTCTCAAAACATTTTATGTAAAACTTTATTTCGCTTTCTTCATTTTTCTTCACTTTTCACGTGTGTTTTCCTGCCGCATTAAAGCGCACTCAGTTATTCGTCAGCCCCTGTACTATGTGTTTCTTGCTTAGTCCTGCCATCTGCGCTGTTTTCTTCAAGTTAAAATGTATCAACAGGCCCTTCAGTGCACAATTCTGCTCTCGTGAAGTTGGCAGCGTTCCCCGCACGGGGCACCTTGAGCAATCTTGGTGACGATACTGGCGATACCGCGGACCCCGAGCCCCCAAACATACGCTGGATCCAACCGTGGCAATGTGTTTATAGGTGGAGGGTAGAAACCACGAACGGTGGCCGTCGGAGCCCAGGTCAAGCTCCGGCGGATGGGCTCCCTGTCTGTTTACCAGGCAGGGAGCTCCGGGACCTCTCAGGCTATCAGGGTAAGGTTTGAGAAGAAAGAACCCCCGTCCCCTGCTTCTATACTATGATGTATGGCATTCTCTAAACCCCCCCCCCAAACGTGATCGGTCCCTGAAAAGGGGCCGCACCGAAGTATCTTTTCCTTTATTGCCATCTTTGACATTTCCTGAACCAGATAATTTTTCTCGATTTCTTGTCATGGAATCCATCAATCCAACCCACCCTCTTGCATCTCAGTCAGTCTTCTTGATTGCCAAGTATCTTGAAGCCATAGTAGGAAAATCGTATAAGTGCAAAAACAAAAGTCTGGTGAACTCCTAATTGAAATAAATGACAAGCAGCAGTCTGCAAAAGCTTTCTTGCTCAGACTAGACTGGGCTGATCTCGACATCCGGGTCACACCCCATCGGAGCCTCAACAGCTCACAGGGGTGTGATATCCGAGACAGACCTCCTGAACGAAACGGATGCGGATCTCCTTGCCGGCTTGAAGGATCAGGGCGTCACTGCCGTGAGACGCATCACTATCCGCAGAGACGACAGGGAGATTCCGACCAAACACATTATCTTGACTTTCGACCCGCGCAGTTCTTCCACAATACATAAACGCAGGTTTCATCCGTTGCTCCATCCGTCCCTACATCCCGAACCCGCGGCGCTGTTTTAAGTGCCAGAGGTTCGGGCACGGTACGAACTCTTGCCGTGGCCGAACGACGTGTGCAAAATGCGCGGCGCACGATCATCCGAGCGAGAACTGCCCATCCGAAACTCTCACTTGTGTAAACTGCGGGGGGCCGCATGCAGCGTACTCCCGCAAGTGTGAAAAATTCCAAATGGAAAAAAGATAATTAACATCAAGGTCACGGAGAACATCACCTTCCCAGAGGCGCGAAAGAGGTTCGCCTCTTTCCCTCTGGGGAGGTACGCAGACGCGGCTCGCCGGGGGGCGGAGCGGCGTCTGGTTTCCACAGGGACCCAGTTCAGCGAGTCTGACCTGGTCCCGCCCCCGCCCCCCGCTGGGTTGCCTCACGCAGCCCAACCCGGCACCACGCCGCTTGCTGAGGCAGCAGCGGTTGTGGTGCAAACCACTTCTGTCGGGACCGGTGGCCGCTCCCGCCTCTGTCTCCCCGTCCTCCAGTCCGTTGGAGGGTACCGAGGTGATGGACACCACGGGCCCCGCACCGGCTCCCACCGTCACCGGCACCGCCCGTGCCACCTCTGGTGCCCCGGACGCCCTCGGCGGTGGCGGCTCAAACGAAGGGCTCCCGAGGGGGGGCCAAGTCCGGGGGGCCCGGTCCGTCGGGCACCCCTCGGACATCCGACGACGAGATGGATGTCGGGCCGTTCCTGCCTGCAACGCAGCGCAAAGAGCGGCCACCGACTTCCAAGCCTAAAAAGCCGAACAGGCCTAAAAAGCCTAACCCCAGAGTAACAGCCCCGAAAGACGACACATGAACACATACACACACTCCATTCATTCTTAACCTAAATAATGGGAACAGAAAACATCATTCAATGGAACTGCAGAGGCCTCCTTAAAAATCTTGATGATGTGTATGATATCCTGCATGCCAATCAGCCAAGTCTCATGTGTCTCCAAGAGACTCACCTCAATTCCAAACAGACAAATTTCTTAAATAGGTACATGGTATTCAGAAAGGACAGGGTTGGCTGCACACACTCTTCAGGAGGTGTGGCAATTGTCGCCCGGAAATCCTTAGCCTGCCACCCTATCACTCTGAACACTGTCCTCGAGGCTGTAGCAATTCGAACAATAATATTTAATAGGTTGGTAACGGTGTGCTCCATTACATTCCTCCTGATCATGCACTTTCGAGCTCTGATTTCGAGGCGCTGGTCGACCAGCTGCCCGAACCATACATCCTAACAGGCGACCTTAATGCGCACAACTCTCTTTGGGGCTCCTCCAGAACGGATTGCCCGAGGTCGCCTCATAGAGAAATTTCTTACATCTTCAGGAGCATGCCTTTTCAACCAAAAAACAGCATACATACCATAACTTAGGACATAATACGTACTCACATCTCGACTTGGCTATTGGTTCTGCAATTCTCTTTTCATGTCTTGAGTGGGGCGTGGGCACGGACCCATATGGTTAGTGACCACTTCCCCACATCCCTAACATACAAGGGTAAAGGCCCAGTGCAGTCCATCTTCCCATAAAGGTTAATGAATCAAAAGCAAACTGGAGTACATTCACAGAAACATCTAAACTACACCACACAACCATAAAACACCTACACGTTGAGAAGCAGCCCAGCTCGTCACGGCGCACATAGTCGACGCCGCCGAAAAGTCCATGCCCCAGGCCTCCAGTGCGTCCCGCAACCCAAGGAGGCCCTGGTGGATGGACGAGGACTGCAGGCGGGCGCGAGAGGCCCAGAACAAGGCGTGGGGTGTCCTTCGCCAGGTACCCCACGGCAGATACCTCATTTCGTTTAACGGGCAAAGGCTCTTGGGAAGCGAGTGCGTCGTGAGGCGAAAAGGGAGAGTTGGCGCACCTTCCTCACTTCCATCAACTCATACACCATACACACCAAAGTCTGGACACGAATACGAAACTAAAGGACAACAGACACACAGCCTGCCCCTGTTTAGTACAACAGGGGACACACTGGAAGGACCAGGCTAACACACTTGCCACAACACTTCGAACACGTGTCCAGTTCAGCACACTACACAAAACTTTCATGAAACACAAGACATCTGCAGAAAGAAAGTCCCTGCGTGATAACAACAAGTCGGACACTTCTTACAATTCTCCTTTTCAATTTCATGAGCTGAAGGTTGCTCTGAACGCATGTAAGCCTTCAGCTCCAGGTGCAGACAAAATCACATACACCATGATACAACACCTACACCAGACACTCTTGAAACACTCTACATCTATACAACAACATATGGCTTTCGGGGCACAATTCCTCGCTCTTGGAGAGAGGCCATAGTACGTGGCATTTCCTGAAGGAAGGAAAGGACCCTTCCTTTCCTGCTAGCTATCGGCCCATCGCCCTCACAAGCTGCCTGTGCAAGCTCCTCGAGAAGATGATAACAGGAGACTCATGTACTTTCTTGAGTACCAATGGTCTTCTCGAGAACTGCCAGGCGGCTTCAGGGCGGGGCGGTCCACCAACGACCAACTCGTCGGCGCTCGAGTCCTATCTAAAGGACGCCTTCATTCACAAAGCAGTTTTGCACAACGGTATTTTTTGACCTTGAGAAGGCCTATGACCCCGCTTGGCGTTACGGGATCCTCTGTGACCTAAAGTCTTTCGGTGTTTTGGGCCATATGCTCAACACCCTTGCTAGTTATTTGTCCGAAAGAACGTTTCGCGTGAGAGGTAGGTTAGCGCACTCTCAGAGTTCATGGCAAGAAAACGGCGTTCCGCAAGGTGGAGTGCTAAGCTGCACTCTGTTCATAGTTAAGATGAACTCCCTGGGAAGGCACTGCCACCTACAATTTCTTATTCAATGTATGTCGACGCACATCCAGGTATCTTTTAAATCATGTAATATGTCCATCTGTGAGCGTTCAAGTCCAGCTCGGTGTCAAAAACTTGCCAGCTGGCAGACAGAACGGTTTTAAACTTAACCCAGAAAAAGCACTGTGTTGTCTCTCCAGGAGGCGTGGATCCATCCGGACCCCAGGAACATTATCCTTAATGGCGTATCGATTCCTGTGAGGAAGGAACACAAGTTTTTAGGGGTGGTGTTGGATGAAAGGCTTACGTTCATCCCTCACATTAAACAATTGAAACATAAATGTCTAAAGGCTCTCAACATTCTTAAAATCTTGTCCCACCAGTCGTATGGAAACGGATCTAAGCAACTCCTGTTACGTATTTTCAGAAGCCTAGTTGGGTTCTAGATTGGCCTATGGAGTGTTGTGTATGGGTCAGCCACTAAACCAGCACTTAAAATGCTCGACCCAGTGCTTCACTTGGGGCTTCGCCTTCTCTTTGGCGCATTCGTACGAGCCCCTGTACAGAGTCTCTTACGCAGAGTGTGACAAATGTTGCTTATCACACCAGCGAACCTATGCTTGACTTGTACTCTGCCTCTAAAATTTCATCAATGGACAACCATCCTTTTAAACCGGTTTTTTAATGATACATCCACATCAAAGCTCTTTTTAAATCGCCCATCCATTCCTGTTCCCTTCTCGCTCAGAGTAAGGGACGAGTGTCACTATTCATGAGGTCTCACTTTGTAGACACATTTCAAGTCATCTATCACGATCTTGTAGCACCATGGCATCTTCGTCCTGTTGCATGTGACTTCTTGTCTTTCTTAAAATACAATAAGAACAGGACACCAAAAAATGGGATTTTTGCAGCATTTATGTATATACAGGATAAATACCAGGCTGCAGAGTTTTTACAGCGATGCATCTAAACGTCCACTGCGGTGTCTTGTGCTGCGCAATCGGGCCCAATTTTGAAGCATGTAGAACAATGAATGTTAATACAAGCATTTTTACGGCAGAAGGATATGGCCATATTTATTGTGTAAGTCACATAGTTGAACATCGTATTCCTACATCCGTCATTTATACAGATTCGTTGAGCGTCGTCCGTGCATTATCATTCTGGAAAGTCATCAAAAAACCATGTCATAATCTTGTTTTCAAAACAATATGGTAGCTTATTCCTCAAACCTTGGGGTGACTGTGTGTTGGGTGCCAGGCCACTCTGGCATTGGCGGTAATGAAGTGGCGGATGAAATGGCCGCCAATGCTGCACTCCGAAACACAGTAGACATGGCAACACTACCGTACACAGACCTCAAGCCACACATTAGACAACAACTCCGTAAAACTTGGCAAGCAGACTGGAGCGAACAGACAGACAACAAACTACACGTAATAAAACCACACTTGGGACAATACACAACTGACTCACACAACAGGCACATTGAAGTTACCTTAGCTAGATTACGGATAGGCCATACACATGTGACGCACTCGCACCTGCTCACGGGATCTCCAAGACCCCTGTGTAGCAGGTGTGGGGAGGGCCTATCCGTAGTCCACATACTCATACAATGCAAGGCACTTGACACAACACGACACAAACACTTCAGACAACTGTACAGACAACATATTCCCCTACACCCATCCCTCTTTCTAGGTGACGATGCCATGGTTTCTGTGAAACGCGTTTTTAAATATTTGTCAGACGTCAAGTTTTTAAACCTCATTTCCTATCACGCATAATGAAATCTGGCCCTATACACCAGCCATCACCATCATCTTTATTGATCTTACTATGTCCAGTTTTACACGTTTTATACCTACCTTTTGTGGTAATCACTTCTTTTCATTAAATAACTTCTCTGGCGCTCTTTGCCCTCGTCGGCCTTGCGCCATTAAACAAAAAACCATCATCAAGTTGGCAGCGTTGCTGTTTGCATTTACCCATGTGATAAACACGTTTTGCAACGTGTTTGGAGAAGTAAATATTAAGGCAACTGGTTTACTGTTTTCCACTGGCCATGCCGAAGAACTGCAAGATAAACATGGCTTACCTTCAGGGTGCTCCCCAGGAATGATGCACCATGGGCATCCAAAGTTGCCATTGACATGGTGACTAAACAGCGCAGAAGACGAAACACAGAGAAGAGCAAAAACAGGACGAGCGCTGACTATCAACTGGGGTTTATTGGAAAAGAAACATATTTATATACAAGGTCACAAGTAAAAAGCGCGTGCACTCCGTTGGTATCACCTCAGACAATCAGAAAACGAGGTGAACAAGCAGAATCAAAACCTTTATCGGCAATCAAGAAAAGCTACTTCTTTCTCTTGCAAACATACTGAGGCATGACTAATGCAAGCGTCACCGAGCTTTGTTATGTGTGAAGCCTCTATTATTTCACGTTTACGCTGATTAGAATGATTAAAAAGAATGACAGTTTATCAAGTATGGGCTCGCATGAAGGCGTGGAGCATGACCGACAGTGTTCTGACATGTGGGACGTCGGCGTTCCCTTCAACGAATGAAGTGTTCTCTTAAACGTACATTAATACAACGGCCCGTCTGGCCGACGTATACCCGTCCACATGATAACGGTATTTGGTAAACAACACAAATACAACAAGTGACATACTTATTATTGTGTTTAACCGAGCAATCTTTGTAGTTATGGCGCCGGAACCTTGCTTCTTTCGGTTAACTAAAGCACACACTCTACCAAGTTTATTTGGGGCAGATATGGCAACCTGCACCCCATATCTAGACGCTATCTTCTTCAACCTATGGGTGGTCCGGTGAATATACGGAACAACAGCATACTTTTTTCGTTGATCTGGTTCCCTCTGAGTGGCGGGCTTTCACACCCTTTTACTACTTTGACCAGTTTATTACACGCTGAGGCCAAGGCACAGTTTGGAAGACCCGCCTCCGTAAGTTTTTTTACCTGTTCCTTAAAACTGGCGCCCATTAGAGTGCACACATGATTTAAACAGGGCAGAACGTAGGCTAGAGAACGCTATAGAGTTTTTCACAAGTTTACTATGGCCTGACTTATAGTTTAACAAGGGCTTAACTGATCTGGGGGCGAATTTCCAGCAAACATGTTCTTCGCCGAATTTTAGGGACGAGGTCAAGAAATTGAATGCAATTTTCTTTCATTACTTCAAATGTGTACTTAAGTCCCATACCATTTTCTTTAAATACCTTCAGTATATCCGCAATACTGCGGAGAATGGAACACTTATCAACAAACACAATATAATCGTCGACATACCTGTACACTTTTTAACCATGCCCGACAATTCTCTCTCTAAGGCACGATCAACCTTACACAGAAAAATGTCACTTAATAATGGAGCCACCTTCGAGCCAATGCACACACCCGACTTCTGTAGAAAAATACCATCATTGAAACCAACAAACGTAGAATTCAAATAAAAAGAGAGCAGTTCTAGAAAGGATTCCACACTTATTCCACTACAGTTTCTGAAGGCCAATTCAGTCATTATCGACCTTAATACATTCTTCCACTGCAACCAAAAGGGGGTTCTGAGGCAACGAGTAGTACATGTCTTCAACGTCGATGCTAAAGGCTCCGATATTAGCAAGATGTTCATTTTCTAAATACTCTATTATCGTTTCTGAGTTCTTGACGAGAAAAGGCTGGGCAAGATTCAGAGACATAAGACATTTCTGCAAGTACGCGGACACGTGAATCTGCCAAGTTCGCCCTCTCAGACACGACGGCGCGGAAAGGAATGTCGGTTTTGTGGGTTTTGGCGGTAAAGAAGACCTCTAGATTTAATTTCGGGGCTTTTTTTAACATATTGGGCTACACTCTCGAGGTTCAGATCCTCAAGTAGGGACAAGGCTTGCTGTTTCTTTTCCGCCAGGTTAACGCTCATCTTCTTAAAGTTCTTATCCACGGCAGACATGGCCTTCTCTTGATACATTCCTTCAGGTAAAACAAAGAAAAAGCCTTCCTTATCAGATACAAGGGCGCGAAGATCGTGAGAAACCAAGTACTCTGCTAACGGTTTTACAGGGTTGCGCTTCCGAGGTTCTCCCGACGAGCGGGCAAAGGCTTCCACACACTCATTTACACACCTGCTTCGTTCATCCTCATCGGCGTGTCTGCTGATTCCTCTGGCCAAGACGACCTTGTCGACGGGCTGAAGCCGAGGTTCAAAGCAGAACTTGGGGCCCAACTCCAGCTCTCGGCGATAGCGGTCGGGCAGTTCAACTTCACCGAGAGTGAGTAGGCACACATGTTTAAATCATGTGTGCACTCTATGGGCGCCAGTTTAAGGAACAGGTAAAAAAACTTACGGAGGCGGGTTTTCCAAACTGTGCCTTGGCCTCAGCGTGTAATAAACTGTCAAAGTAGTAAAAGGGTGTGAAAAGCCCGCCACTCAGAGGGAACCAGATCAACGAAAAAAGTATGCTGTTGTTCCGTATATTCACCGGACCACCCATAGGTTGAAGAAGATAGCGTCTAGATATGGGGTGCAGGTTGCCATATCTGCCCCAAATAAACTCGGTAGAGTGTGTGCTTTAGTTAACCGAAAGAAGCAAGGTTCCGGCGCCAATAACTACAAAGATTGCTCGGTTAAACACAACAATAAGTATGTCACTTGTTGTATTTGTGTTGTTTACCAAATACCGTTATCATGTGGACGGGTATACGTCGGCCAGACGGGCCGTTGTATTAATGTACGTTTAAGAGAACACTTCAATTCGTTGAAGGGAACGCCGACGTCCCACATGTCAGAACACTGTCGGTCATGCTCCACGCCTTCATGCGAGCCCATACTTGATAAAACTGTCATTCTTTTTAATCATTCTAATCAGCGTAACGTGAAATAATAGAGGCTTCACACATAACAAAGCTCGGTGACGCTTGCATTAGTCATGCCTCAGTATGTTTGCAAGAGAAGAAGTAGCTTTTCTTGATTGCCGATAAAGGTTTGATTCTGCTTGTTCACTCTTTTTCTGATTGTCTGAGGTGATACCAACGGAGTGCACGCGCTTTTACTTGTGACCTTGTATATAAATATGTTTCTTTTCCAATAAACCCCAGTTGATAGTCAGCGCTCGTCCTGTTTTTTGCTCTTCTCTGTGTTTCGTCTTCTGCGCTGTTTAGTCACCATGTCGCAACACCAACTCGCCCAACTTTCCATCCTGCTCCTGTTGCCATTGAAGTTGACCATATTTAGCGTGGCTGCTCTTGCTGGAGCATCAACTGAGCACACCAGCACAGCTACCCTGGACACATGCGTGTGAGCCTCATGGTTCCACTTGACTGCCTTCATGCCATTGAGTCCCTTCACAAATGTGTGCAAGAACAACTGCATGTTAGGATGCTTGTTTCCAAATCACAGTCCTGCAAGAATGGAATTCTTGAAGCGCACGTGGGGTGGAATTTCATTAACAATGAACTGAAGGGGTCAGATAGAAGTCTTTGAAGACTTCCATACAGGGCTTCCATCTGTGTTGATGAGCAGTGTCAAGTCATCCTTACTCAGGTTTCTTGCCTTTCGCAGCATTTTGTTGCACTCAGCATTGGTCACATCAGTAGTTTTCTGTTCGGGCTTCTGAAGCTTGTTGAGGTTTTCATGAAGGTCCGCTTTGTTTTTTTCAAGAAGAAAGGTGAGCTGCTTCTCCATGTTAAGAAAAACAAAAAACAGGCCACGGTCTTTCCATGTCAGAATTTGATCAGTGTGTTGGCACATGGGGCAGTGAGCTGACCAGCCGTTGTGCACCATTTCACATTCACACTTCTCACAAACATAGCGCTGTTGCACTATATCCTGTGTTTTCTTGGACCAGAGCTGCCTAAACAAATACTTGCTCTTTGGCATACATCCGTTCCGAAAAGAAAATTGACCAGCTTCTCCAGATCACCAAGGGCTGATCATGTCAGCCCATGGGCAACAGTAAATGACATAACGGCTGCTGTAACACCTGACCTTGTAACTTTGGAATTGGGAAATGTTCGGTAATCAAACTGCGCAAAGCGGGAATGAAGCATGCCATCCTTATCTGATACGTCCAAAAACCCGCTGTCACTCTCATCGTACTGTCGTAGCTGTACTCCGAGCCGCAATACTCGCTGTTATGGTTGCCTTCGTCAATCAGCTGATCGTTCTCGGCCTGACTGGTTGAAGGTGTCGCGTCGACATCAGCCGCGCCGCCTTCATTGCTTGCATTTGAAGGTCCGTCTTCGCTTTCCGAGTGGTCCTGGGAGACGACCTGTGCGTCACTTGCAGGCTCAACGTTAGATGCGGTCGGACTAAGCGCTAAAGCTTTGAAGTCTTTTTTCCGCTTGCAGCTTGTTGACGGCGGCACATAAAAATAACTGTTACGGTCCAAGTACCGTTTCCACCGCGCTCTCGCAGGGGTGTCGGACATGGCTGGTCGTGTCCGCAAGCGCCAGATGGTAAAGCACATACACATAGCCGCAACCACACAAAAACAAAAGTAGTTGAATGCACCTATGCACCAAGGCTGCGCTGTGATCTAACAAATGTTTGCGGCAGCGTGGGCCCATCAACAGAAAAAACAACAAAAAAAACCGTACTCAACACTGCAGGAAACCAACCAATTTGTTCCGAGGTCGCTGCAAAACTGGCAAAAAAATATTTCTTTGTGTGCCAAAAGCATATTTATATACCTCGCAAAACATACTGCTTGCTGAAACTTGTTTTTTTGTTTTGCTTCTTATCGAAGGCAAATTTATATGTGAGTGAAGAAAGCTGGCAGTTAATTGTACGATTTAATTTGGGTAAGCAAGATATTAAGGCCACGGTCAATTCAGTTAGTCAGGTCAGTTCAACTGTTCAGGTCAATTGCCTGACATAAGGCTCGGGCCCAGCAAACGCTGCTCACTCTGTTTGGTCCCCCCGTGAACGCCTTAACGTTAGGTCCCACCATGTGCACTCGTATGTTCGTGCTGTGGCCTACATGACCAGCAAGCGTACAGCTGAAAACTGATTAGAAAGTCGGATGTCTAGTTAATTGCTATTGGCCCCGAGGACATACCGTGACGCCACCTACGAGTGACGCCACTTGTAGGAATCAGTGTTTTGTCGTCTGCTACAACACCTTTTCTCTGCGTATACGACCACGTGTTATTTTTGGTGTGGCCACCGTGCAAATTACCCAAGAAAGTGGTCTACAGACCTAACAGAATTCCGAAAAGCAATAAACGACTCGCGTGTAACCAGCGGCACGTCCAACCCGCCCGGCCACGCGAACGACTCGCGTGCCCCGGCGGTACCCGCGCGTCTAGGTAGCTGCTGCTCTCATCGTGACCGAGAGCTAGAACAGCTCGCCAACACCACTGAAGACGACGGAGCTGATGTGGAAGAAGGTAAGCTGTCAATTCATTATTAAATATTTATGTAAACAGCTATGGTAACGTGCCGCTCAGTAGCAATCTCGCCGCGCGCACGGCGGACATGCGCCGACAATGACCGCGCGAGCACTGCGTGCGGATTGCTTCGCCGCTCATGCTTGTGCTGGTAGGATGTGAAATACGGCTTAATCAGTGCCTATGCTTGTTTTAGTTATGCCCTGATTTGACTAACGATCACCGCTGTACTGCATACTGCTGCAATGTTTACTTTTTGCGACTTCGTCGGCAATGAATGCGAGTTTTCAATGCTTTACAGGCCAGTTTAGACATGCCTGTTTACATTTAGTTAGCACCCCGCCATGGGTGACTACATTTTCAGCGCGAACTTTTCGTCTTTTTCCTGTTTACAGTGAGCCTGCCTTTCTCTTGCGTCCTCGCAGAGAAGTGGGTGCAGCGTCCTGTTCGTGCAAAGCAGGGTATGACAAAATCACAGTGGTGGTAGCATTTATTTGCACAAAAAACGGGCGTAAACATTTTTAAAAACTGGTTCTGTAAAAGACTCCTCATTGTTTCATTGCAGCTATTTCAACACAACTGCACGTAAAAAGATGTTATTATTCACATATATATTCACATGCACTGAGTACTGGAGAGCCCAAATGACAGCAAGTGTTTGATGAAATTTTGGGTTTTTCTACATTGCTTAGTTCCATGCACAGTTTCACGGCTTTGAAGCTCACAGATGGCAACTTATCTATTTTTAGCCAGCACAAGTGCAAGCACATGGTAGCACTCCTGCTGCATATCAACTCCCAGAAGAAATTCAGTGTGCTCTCGTCTACAGACCTGCCCCAGCAATGGGACAAGGCCCAAGAATTGGGGGTAAAAGAAAAATACCAGCCTAGAAACATTGTGCACCTGCCAAGCTCAAAAAAGGTAACTAAGCTATGTTCATTTTACTATTGACCGTTTGTGAAATAGTAAATATAGGGCACGAAGGATAATCTCAACTCGACATCTTACAGTGAGTCGTCTAATGTACCTTAATTGCATAAATATTAGCAACTTCAACAATCTTCCTGTGGAAATAATAATGGAAGCAAACCTACCGTTTATGTACACCCATTTAGTCTCCGATACCAAGAATGGCATGCACAACTGTCTTCCCTTTACTTTACAACAAAAACTGCTCGTGCCCTCTGGACCCTATCAGCTATGTTCTGTGCATTGTGCTCGAAAACTGACAAAACAAATTTGGTCAATCGTCCAGCCTTCACTAAATGTGGCACACCAGTGCGCAAAAATGTCCGTGCTCTACCTGTTCAGCTACACTATAATGCAATGAAAGCTCACTGCACGTTTGAGGAGGAGGAAAGAAGAGGAGGAGGAGAAAACTTTATTGAACATGTTGATCAAACTTGTAAGTGGGCGGGGTCCTCAGTCCAGGACTCCGTTGGTGCGGCCTAATGACCTGCTTCTTTTGGGTATATTTAATGACTGGACGCCAATGCAATGCTGTTTTAGGTCAATAAGGAGCACATCAACTTGCCGGAAGACAACATACTGAAGAGGATACTTCATGGATTGCCCCCGCACGGGGCACCTTGAGCAATCTTGGTGACGGTACTGGCGATACCGCGGACCCCGAGCCCCCAAACATAAGCTGGATCCAACCGTGGTGATGTGTTTTTAAGGTGAAGGGTAGAAACCTCTAACGGTGGCCGTCGGAGCCCAGGTCAAGCTCCGGCGGATGGGCTCCCTGTCTGTCTACCAGGCAGGGAGCTCCGGGACCTCTTTGGCTACCAGGGTAAGGTCAAAGAAGAAAGTACCCCAGTCTCCCTGCTTTTATACTATGCTCTATGGCATTTTCAAAACCCCCCCCCAAACGTGATCGGTCCCTGAAAAGGGGCCGCACCGAAGTATCTTTTCCCCAATTGCCATCTTTAACATTTCCTGAACCGGATAATTTCTCTCGATTTCTTGTGATGGAATCGCTCAATCCAACCCACCCTCTAGCATCTCAGTCAGTCTTCTTGATCGCCAAGTATCTTGAAGCCATAGTAGGAAAATCATATAAGTGCAAAAAACAAAGGTCTGGTGAACTCCTCATCGAAACAAATGACAAGCAGCAGTCCACGAAGCTTCTAGCTCAGACTAGACTGGCTGATCTAGACATCAGGGTCACACCCCATCGGAGCCTCAACAGCTCCCAGGGTGTGATATCCGAAACAGATCTCCTGAACGAAACGGATGCGGATCTCCTTGCCGGCTTGAAGGATCAGGGCGTCACTGCCGTGAGACGCATCACTATCCGCAGAGACGACAAGGAGATTCCCACCAAGCACATTATCTTGACTTTCGACCGCGCAGTTCTTCCACAACACATCAATGCAGGTTTTATCCGTTGCTCCATCCGTCCGTACATCCCGAATCCGCGGCGCTGTTTTAAGTGCCAGCGGTTCGGGCACGGTACAACTCTTGCCGTGGCCGAACGACGTGTGCGAAATGCGCGGCGCACGATCATCCGACTGACAACTGTCCATCCGAAACCCTCACTTGTGTGAACTGCGGCGGTCCGCATGCAGCGTACTCCCGCAAGTGTGAAAAATTCAAATGGAAAAAAAGATAATTAACATCAAGGTCACGGAGAACATCACCTTCCCAGAGGCGCGAAAGAGGTTCGCCTCTTTTCCTCTGGGGAGGTACGCAGACGCGGCTCGCCGGGGGGCGGAGCGGCGTCTGGTTTCCACAGGGACCCAGTTCAGCGAGTCTGACCTGGTCCCGCCCCGCCCCCCGCTGGGTTGCCTCACGCAGCCCAACCCGGCACCACGCCGCTTGCTGAGGCAGCAGCGGTTGTGGTGCAAACCACTTCTGTCGGGACCGGTGCCGCTCCCGCCTCTGTCTCCCCGTCCTCCAGTCCGTTGGAGGGTACCGAGGTGATGGACACCACGGGCCCCGCACCGGCTCCCACCGTCACCGCACCGCCCGTGCCACCTCTGGTGCCCGGACGCCCTCGGCGGTGGCGGCTCAAACGAAGGGCTCCCGAGGGGGGGCCAAGTCCGGGGGGCCCGGTCCGTCGGGCACCCCTCGGACATCCGACGACGAGATGGATGTCGGGCCGTTCCTGCCTGCAACGCAGCGCAAGGAGCGGCCACCGACTTCCAAGCCTACAGACAGGCCTAAAAAGCCTAACCCCAGAGTAACAGCCCCGAAAGACGACACATGAACACATACACACACTCCATTCATTCTTAAACCTAAATAATGGGAACAGAAAACATCATTCAATGGAACTGCAGAGGCCTCCTTAAAAATCTTGATGATGTGTATGATATCCTGCATGCCAATCAGCCAAGTCTCATGTGTCTCCAAGAGACTCACCTCAATTCCAAACAGACAAATTTCTTAAATAGATACATGGTATTCAGAAAGGACAGGGTTGGCTGCACACACTCTTCAGGAGGTGTGGCAATTGTCGCCCGGAAATCCTTAGCCTGCCACCCTGTCACTCTGAACACTGTCCTCGAGGCTGTAGCAATTCGAACAATAATATTTAATAGGTTGGTAACGGTGTGCTCCATTTACATTCCTCCTGATCATGCACTTTCGAGCTCTGATTTCGAGGCGCTGGTCGACCAGCTGCCCGAACCATACATACTAACAGGCGACCTTAATGCGCACAACTCTCTTTGGGGCTCCTCCAGAACGGATGCCCGAGGTCGCCTGATAGAGAAATTTCTTACATCTTCAGGAGCATGCCTTTTCAACAAAAAACAGCCTACCTACCATAACTTAGGACATAATACGTACTCACATCTCGACTTGGCTATTGGTTCTGCAATTCTCTTTCCATGTCTTGAGTGGGGCGTGGGCACGGACCCATATGGTAGTGACCACTTCCCCACATCCCTAACATACAGAGGTAAAGGCCCATGCAGTCCATCTTCCCATAAAAGGTTTAATGAATCAAAAGCAAACTGGAGTACATTCACAGAAACATCTAAACTACACCACACAACCATAAAACACCTACACGTGGAGGAAGCAGCCCAACTCGTCACGGCGCACATAGTCGACGCCGCCGAAAAGTCCATGCCCCAGGCCTCCAGTGCGTCCCGCAACCCAAGGAGGCCCTGGTGGAACGAGGACTGCAGGCGGGCGCGAGAGGCCCAGAACAAGGCGTGGGGTGTCCTTCGCCGGTACCCCACGTCAGATAACCTCATTTCGTTTAAACGGGCAAAGGCTTTGGGGAAGCGAGTGCGTCGTGAGGCGAAAAGGGAGAGTTGGCGCGCCTTCCTCACTTCCATAAACTCATACACCGACACTCACAAAGTCTGGACACGAATACGAAAACTAAAAGGACAACAGACACACAGCCTGCCCCTGGTTAGTACAACAGGGGACACACTGGAAGACCAGGCTAACACACTCGCACAACACTTCCAACACGTGTCCAGCTCAGCACACTACACTAATACTTTCATGCAACACAAAACTAATGCAGAAAAGAAGCCCTTACGAGACAAGAACAAGTCGAATTCTGCTTACAACTCTGAATTCACACTTCATGAGCTGAAGGTTGCTCTTTCCACCTGTAAGCCCTCAGCTCCAGGGGCAGACAGCATTACATACACCATGATACAACACCTACACACAGACACTCTTGAGACACTCCTACACCTCTACAACAGAATATGGCTTTCGGGGCAGCTTCCAAGGTCTTGGAAGGAGGCTATAGTTGTGGCCTTTCTGAAGGAGGGGAAGGACCCTTCCTCTCCCGCAAGTTATCGTCCCATCGCCCTCACAAGCTGCCTGTGTAAGCTCCTCGAGAAGATGATAAACCGTAGGCTAGTGTACTTTCTGGAGTACAATGGTCTTCTCGAGGGCTGCCAGGCAGGCTTCAGGGTGGGGCGATCTACCAATGATCAACTTGTTGCACTGGAATCCTACATAAAAGATGCATTTGTCCATAACCAGTTCTGCCTTACTGTATTTTTCGATATTGAAAAAGCTTATGATACAGCCTGGCGCTACGGCATCCTCAGGGACCTTAAGTCATTTGGTGTCTCTGGCAACATGATGAACACTCTTTGTAGTTATTTGGCCGAACGAACCTTTCGAGTGAGGGTTGGTGGTGCACTCTCCACTGTATATTTGCAGGAAAATGGTGTGCCGCAAGGTGGAGTTCTAAGCTGCACCTTGTTATAGTTAAGATGAACTCCCTCCGAAAGTCATTGCCGCCGACCATTTCCTGTTCCATCTATGTAGACGATGTGCAAATATCTTTTAAATCCTGTAACCTGTCAATATGCGAACGTCAAGTACAACTCGGTGTTAAGAAACTAGCTGGCTGGGCGGACCTTAACGGGTTTAAACTGAACCCGGCCAAGAGTACTTGTGTTGTATTTTCCCGCAAGCGCGGGATTAACGCCGACCCTGAGATTACGCTTAACCGTGCACCTATTCCTGTTAAACGGGAGCACAAGTTTTTAGGTGTCATATTTGATAACAAGCTCACGTTCATACCTCACGTCAAAACACTTAAACATAAATGCCTCAAAACACTAAACATTCTCAAGGTCCTCTCCCACCAATCCTATGGTGCAGACAAAGAACTGCTTCTCCGGGTCTTTACCGCGTTAGTCGGGTCTCGATTAGACTACGGCAGTGTCGTGTATGGGTCGGCATCGAAAACAACGCTAAAAAGTCTTGATCCAGTACTGCACTTGGGTCTGCGCCTTGCGTCGGGTGCGTTCCGCACTAGCCCGGCCCAGAGTCTATATGTTGAATGTAATAAGTGGTGCCTTGAGTACCAACGAACGTATGTGGACTTTCTCTACGCTTTTAAAATTTCGTCTTTGAAGGACCATCCTTTTAAACGTGTTTTTAATGATACATCCACATCGCCACTGTTTGTAAATCGCCCGTCTGTTCCTTTGCCGTTCTCACTTAGAGTGAGACAGGAAGCTTCAAATTTCGACATCTCCTTTTTAGACATTCACACATCTTCTTTTACTGACGTCTTACCACCCTGGCAGCTTCAACCTGTGTGTTGTGACTTGTCCTTCGTGAAAATTGATAAAACCAGGGTACCACAAACTGCTATTTTGCAGCACTTCTTGTCCCTGCAGTTCAAGTATGAATGTGCAGAGTTTTACAGTGACGCATCAAAAACTGCCCTTACTGTGTCCTGTGCGGCGCACGGACCCGATTTTAGAGTCTCTAAGACCTTGAACTCGAAGACCAGCATTTTTACGGCAGAAGCCCATGGCGTTTTGCTTGTTTTAAATCACATAGTGCAACATGAAATACCCAAGTCTATCATTTTCACAGATTCACTGAGTGTTGTACATGCATTGTCATCCAACAAGTCTTCTAAAAACCATGTTCTTAATGTAGTGTATAAAACCATTATGTCAGCGTATGCATTAAATCTCGAGGTGATCATGTGTTGGGTTCCAGGCCACTCTGGGATTGCGGGAAATGAGACCGCTGATCAGATGGCCGCTGCTGCTGCACATACAAATACACCGGACATAGCAACAGTACCCTACACAGACCTCAAGCCACACATAAGACAACACCTGCGAAGAACATGGCAAACACACTGGGACGAACAGACAGACAACAAACTACATGTAATAAAGCCACACTTGGGACGGTACACATCTGACTCACACAACAGACACACGGAAGTCGCCTTGGGTAGGCTGCGGATAGGGCACACGCATGCAACTCACTCGTATCTGCTGACGGGATCTCCTAGACCCCAGTGCAGCAGGTGCGGAGAGGCCCTATCCGTAGTGCACATACTAATAACATGCAAGGCACTTCACACAACACGACACAAACACTTCAGAGAACTCTACAGACAACATATTCCCCTACATCCATCGTTTTTCTAGGTGACGATGCCATTGTTTCAGTGAAACGTGTGTTTGAGTATTTGTCAGACGTCAAGTTTTTAAACCTCATTTCCTATCACGCATAATGAAATCTGGCCCTATACACCAGCCATGCCATTGTCGTTTTCTGATTTTACTTTTGTTTTTGCTGACTTTACATAGTGTTAAGGTCTCACCTCTCATATATAACTATTGTTTTGGCGCTCTTTGCCCTAGTTGGCCTTGCGCCATAAACATCCAACCATCATCATCATCATGGATTGCCCACTAACGCCATCTTGCGCTCAGTCACAGCGAATGCGGTAAGAACAACGCTCTACTATATTGCCAGCCGTTGGCCAATGTACACTATGTGTTTTGCCACCGTGTCAGTTGTACATAACTGCGTCATGCATTTAATTTGGTCCGCCTTGTATGCATAATTTGAGGTTGCCTTGTGGAGGTGTCAGTCCTTACACCCTACTTAAAGGGGCCCTGGAGATGGATTTCAAAGTGTTTTGTTTGTGTCAGAAACTACTCTATAGTTTCTTGTATAAACAAGTCCAAAATAGCACTCATATTCGCTCACGCAACAAAAT
>JABSTR010001627.1:0-45077 GCA_013339765.2 Haemaphysalis longicornis
CAAGTTCGCGTCGCAAGCATGCCCCAGGAAACAGACACGTTCTTTTTTCAGGCGGCAACCTCCCTGATACGACTGGTCACGCCGCAGATTAGGGTTACGACAACTCTTGTTAGGTAAAGTCCACACCAGTGATCCGCTCCAGGAAGCAGCGTAGATGGACCGTTGAGTTGCTGCAGTCAACACCCCCTTCCCCAATGCGCGGGACGGAGGGATAAAACCTGAGTGAAACAACGGCCGAAGAGCACCCTGCCGCCGAAACCTACACCCGTGGTCAGACGGCTCCCTGAGCTAGCCGGCAGGTTGCCAGAGATTATTTGCATTCTGAACAAATGTACAGGTCTCGCTGAGTCGCCGCTTTGAGATGCAGGTGTCAGACCTTGACTCTACTATTGATGGGAAGAGAAGCCCCGGATAGACAAAAAGTTTAACTAATTGCTCGCGCTTGCTTTCCTTGCGTCTTTGCACTGTTGTGTTGAAAACATTCTAAATAGTGTGTTCCATTAGCGTATACCACCTTACATCTGGGATCGCATGGCTGTACTCACCTTAGCTACGGCAGGCTCGCTTGCGACTAAGTTGAGAAACTTTCTCATCGCTTTCGGTCCGTCAATCAGTCCATCGTCGACGTTGATGTCCAAGATTTGCGCGCCCATTTCCACTTGGTCCTTAGCGACGTGGAGTGCCTCCTTTACGAGAAGAAGACAAAAAAGATCACCCATATCAATATCTCGTTCCAATATTCCTCACTGATGTACAAAACACATACAAATATTTAGAGCCCTTCCACTACTCTGAAGGTGGAAGACAAGGGAGCTGTATTGGTGTATAAAACTATTGGGTTATGTAAGGTGGTTCATTACGCTGATCGTATACAAACACATACACATAACGTCCGTAGAATTATTTCTAAATTATTCCTCATATAATTTCTTTGGGAATAGTTTCGACACAACAAGAGTTACAGCCGTTTCCTGTTGCCGTACGGCATCCGTAAACGGCCGTGTACTGCCAGCAGACCGAATTCTGTAACGTTTACAACTTTACTGTGAACTAACTTTTTGGCGAGTATATTATACTCAGCGTAACAACAGAGCGTCTCAGCAGCCAATTTCAAGTAAAGTATTTGCTTTATATACCAACGTTAGAGTGAGTGCTACCGGGCATTCTACGCTAGCTCTGGCGCGAGCGTGGCTCCGGAGAGAGCGCGTGCCATACTTTGTCGACAGGACTTTGCACACGGACGCTGTACGGGAAACCAAACAATACATATACAGCTTCGATGTAAATTTCAATACTATGGTTTTACGTGCCAAAAGTCCAAGTGAGTCATGAGGCTGACCCCTGTTGATATTGTTACGAGGCAGATGCGAATAAGCTGTCTATTTACAGATAATTACAGCTGAAGGCCCAGAGACCAAAGCCAAGGAATCTAATGCAGCTCGTGCCAGTCCGTTTCTGCTCGATCTCTTCTTCGTCTCTCGGCTTGCTGTACGCGCCCACTGATGAGGCACATACCCATAGGTGAAGTGTACGATGGATTGACCACCTGGTGGTCCAGTCCAATGCTATGTGAAATGTTCCGGGTGTTACGTAGCATGACCCCCCCTCCGGCGGGGTAAGCACCGTCTCGGTGCACATTTGAAATTAGGCTCAGGGAGCAGGTGTGGCCGTTGAGAAATAGGGCTTGAGGCGGCCGACGTGGACTAGTTGAGATGCAGGGTCCAGGGACGGTGAGGACGAAGCAACAGGAACGATTTCGTAGGTGACCGGTGTGACCATGCGCTTAATGCGATAGGGGCCTTTGAAGCGAGGCTGCAGTTTTCGGAAAGTCCAATTCGGCGGCATGGCGTACTGACCAGGACCAAGGAGCCGGGCGTAAAATGGGCGGTGCGATGTTGCTGGTCATAGCGGTGCTTCTGAGCGGACTGGGAAGCCGAGAGCTTGGCACGGGCAACCTGGCGGGCCACATCAGCGTGAGCGACAGCATCACGAGCATATTCTGTAGCTAGAGGTGTCGCATCAGGAAGGAGGGTATCCAATGGAAGAGTGGGTTCGCGGCCGTAGAGAAGAAAGAATGGAGAATAGCCGGCGGTGTCATGGCGGGATGAGTTATACGCGAACGTAACAAATGGCAAAGTGACGTCCCAATCCAGATGATCCGCAGAGACGTACATTGCGAGCATGTCAGTGATGGTCTTGTTCAATCTTTCAGTCAATCCATTAGTCTGAGGATGGTAGGCGGTGGTTAGCTTGTGCTTTGTGCGACAAGAGCGGAGGAGGTCGTCAACAACCCGAGACAGGAAGTACCGGCCACGGTCGGTGAGGAGCTGACGAGGAGCACCGTGGTGTAGGATAACGTCTTGAAGCAGGAAATCAGCAATGTCTGTGGCACAACTGGTGGGAAGGGCACGCGTAATAGCGTAGCGGGTCGCATAATCGGTCGCAACAGCAATCCAGCGATTTCCTGAACGGGACAGAGGAAAAGGACCGAGTAGGTCCAAACCCACACGAAAGAAAGGTTCGGAAGGAATCTCTATGGGTTGGAGCGGTCCGGCTGGGCACAAGGAAGGGCGTTTCCGGCGCTGGCACAGGTCACACGCCGTGACGTAGCGGCGGACTGAGCGGTAGAGTGCAGGCCAATAAAAGCGCTTACGCACACGGTCATAAGTTCGAGCGATGCCAAGGTGGCCCGCCGTCGGTTCGTCGTGCAGCTGGTGAAGGATGTCAGGCCGAAGGTGCTCAGGCACAACGAGAAGCTCGGCAGGGCCATCTGCGCGAAAGTTGCGGCGGAATAGTACGCCGTCACGGAGCAAAAATGCGTTTAATGCAGGGTCTGACGGGATGTTAGTGAGACGGTCAATGATCGACCGCAATGGTTTGTCGCGGCGCTGGTGGTCGGCGATGTTGGTAAAGTCGGATAGTGCAAGGACGCAAGAATCGATGTCGTGGTCAGCTGTGTCCGGTTGGTCGACTGGTTGACGTGACAGGCAGTCGGCGTCGCTGTGGAGCCTGCCAGACTTGATAGGCCACGGAGTAGTCATACTCCTGAAGGCGCAAAGCCCAGCGACCAAGACGGCCTGTAGGATCTTTTAAGGAGGCCAGCCAGCATAGGGCATGGTGGTCAGTGACCGCGGAAAAAGGACGTCCGTATAAATATGGGCGAAATTTGTTGACGGCCCATACAAGAGCCAGGCATTCCCGTTCGGTAATTGAATAGTTTCCGCTCGGAAGGTGACAAAAGGCGACTGGCGTACGCTATTACTCGTTCAAGGCCAGCGTGCTTCTGAACCAGTACGGCACCGATGCCGTGGCCACTCGCGTCTGTGTGGACTTCGGTAGGAGCGGAACCGTCAAAGTGCGCCAGAATAGGTGGATTTGTGAGACGGTCGACGAGGGTTGAAAAAGCGGCAGCTTGATCAGGGCCCCAAGAAAACAGGGTATCGTGCTTAAGCAAATCCGTGAGTGGTCTGGCAATTGCAGCGAAGTTCTTGACGAAGCGGCGAAAGTAGGAGCAGAGCCCTACAAAGCTGCGAACGTCTTTCACAGATCGAGGAACAGGGAATTCTTTTACCGCGCGGATTTTGTCTGGATCAGGTTGAACTCCGGTAGCGTCGACGAGGTGCCCAAGGATCTTGATTTGACGGCAGCCGAAGTGGCATTTTGACGAATTGAGCTGAAGTCCAGCTCTGCGAAAAACTGCCAGGACGTCAGAGAGGCGATGTAGGTGGGTCTCAAACGTAGGAGAAAAGACGATAACGTCGTCCAGATAGCATAGGCATGTCGTCCATTTAAATCCATGAAGAAGCGAGTCCATCATTCTTTCGAATGTGGCTGGCGCATTGCACAGACCAAACGGCATGACCTTAAATTGGTACAGTCCGTCTGGTGTGACAAAAGCGGTCTTTTCTCGGTCCATGGGGTCGACTGCAATTTGCCAGTATCCGGATCTAAGGTCAATGGACGAAAAATATGACGCGCCATGCAGGCAATCGAGGGCGTCGTCAATGCGAGGAAGTGGGTAAACGTCCTTTTTGGTTATTTTGTTCAAATGTCTGTAATCGACACAAAATCGCCATGAGCCGTCTTTCTTTTTAACCAGTACGACTGGTGACGCCCACGGACTCGAAGATGGCTCAATAACATCTTTTTTCAACATCTTCTCTACTTCCTGCTGAATGACGGTACGTTCGGCGTGGGACACACGATATGGACGGCGGCGAATAGGGGTCGCGTCACCAGTGTTAATGCGATGTGTCACACTAGACGTCTGGCCCAAAGGACGGTTGTCCAAGTCGAAAATGTCCGATAGGACGCTAAAAGACATTGGAGCTCATGGGCTTGCGGATGTGGAAGGTCCGACGCTATCATCTTCATAAAATCACTGGTAGTCGGTGAAATGTCCCGTTGGCCGTCCCGTTCACCGTCAGAGGCGTCAGTGGTAACAGCGGAAAGCTCGCATTCGGCCAGGGGGATGAGTGTAGCCAGCGACATTCCCCGGGGAAGAACTTGCGTGGAGAAACCGAAGTTCAAAAATGGGAGGCCTATTTGGTTCGTCTCGACCGTCACAACTGTGTAAGGAAGAGCCACGTTACGTTCCAGGAGTACATCGGTGACGGGAGAGACGAGGTATTCACCATCTGGGACTGGCGGGCGCGACGATAAAGGTACGTAGGTCATGGTCTTCGGTGTTAATCGAGCATGCTCAGTGCAGCAAAGCCGGTAAACAGGCTTGGTCTCATCAAGGGGCATGGTGGGCAGCTCAAGACGTAAAACCCCCGCGGCGCAATCAATGAGGGCGGCGTGGTCAGTCAGAAAGTCTAGTCCGATTATAATGTCGTAAGGGCATGCGTCCAAGACAGTGAACAAGACAGGGACGTCTTTTCCGGCAATTACGACGCGGGCGGTGCACATTCCGGCTACGGTGGTCGTTCCTCCGTCGGCGACTCGTACGGTGCGGCATACAGCAGGCGTCATAACTTTGCGAAGAGTGCGGCGAAGGTTCGAACTCATTACCGAAATATTGGCGCCTGTGTCGACTAGCGCGCTAACACGAACACCGTCAACGTGAACGTCTATCAAATTGGGTTTCGTAATCGTAGTCAACAGAGGATTTTCAGGCCGGGTCATTAATGCAGCATCACCTCCGGGAGCTGCACTGGCTAGTTTTCCGAGATAGAGGTCGAGAAAGTAGGCGGCGGGGTTTGGCGGCGGGGCTGCGGCGAACGCGACTGGCGACGCTGAGGTGATGGCGAGCGGCTAGTGCTGTTGCGTCTTGTGTTGTCGGCTGCGAAGGGCTGCTGAGGACCGGGAGGAAATCGTCGAGGGTGGTAGTCGGAGTATCGGTTGTCGAAGAACCGTGGACGTGGAGATGACGACCAGCTGCTACGGCAGTAACGGGCGACATGGCCAACGCGATGGCAGTTGAAACAGATGGGACGGTCATCGGCTGTTCTCCATTCGCCAGGGCTGCGCCGTCGGAACCGTGGTGGAACATCGTAGCGCGGCGGGACATCACTACGAGTAGAGGGTGCGCGGACCCCGTCGCAGGGATCGTAGCGTCCCAAGGCACAAACCGATTGAAGGCCCAGGGCGGCGATCTCGTCTCTAACGACGGCTTGAATGAGGGAAATCGTGGGGGCGGTTCGGTCATGCGTGTAAGGAGAAGCAGCGACTGGGGTCATAGCCTCGATCTCCCGGCGCACTATTTTGGTCAGGCTCTCAGTCTGAGCCGCCGTGTTTGGCGTCAGCGGTGTGCGCGGTGGCAGCGTCACATCTTGACAAGACGAGGTTGCCGCCGTGTGAGGCAGTCGAGCAAACTGGTAGGCAATGCGACGACATTTTGCCTCCTCAAACCGTCGGCATTCCTTAAGGATGGCATCAACGGTAGTGCAATCCTTACAGATCAGCAGATGGAAGGCGTCATCTAGCAATGCCTTTGAGTACGTGGCCCACCTTATCGGCTTCGGACATTTGCGAATCTACCTTTGAACAGAGGCCCAAAACATCTTGTATGTACGTGATGTAGGATTCGGTTGTCGACTGGGCACGGGATGCGAGCTGTTGCTTTGCGGCGAGCTGGAGTTCGACGGGTCGGCCGAATACTTCGCGCAACTTCGCTTTGCACGCGTCCCAGCTGGTCAATGTGTGCTCATTTGTCTCAAACCAGGTGTTGGCCGTTTTTCTCAGAAGATAAGGCAGATTAGCCAGCATGATTGTGTCATCCCACCTGTTATGGGCGCTGGCACGTTCAAACATGCGGATCCATTCTTCCACGTCGGCACCATCCTCACCGGTAAAAAACCCTGGGTCACGGGGCTGGGAAACGATGATGACTGGCGCGGTGGGTGACGTCTCGGGGGGAGGAGACATCGTTCGTCGACGAATGTGTCGCCCACTCCGAAGCTCCGTGGTAGGGTGTAGCTGCGCTGGTGACAGGCACAGGAAGGGAAGTCCGCAACCTCCACCAAAAAGATGTTACGAGGCAGATGCGAATAAGCTGTCTATTTACAGATAATTACAGCTGAAGGCCCAGAGACCAAAGCCAAGGAATCTAACTGCAGCTCGTGCCAGTCCGTTTCTGCTCGATCTCTTCTTCGTCTCTCGGCTTGCTGTACGCGCCCACTGATGAGGCACATACCCATAGGTGAAGTGTACGATGGATTGACCACCTGGTGGTCCAGTCCAATGCTATGTGAAATGTTCCGGGTGTTACGTATCAATATCTTCAACGTTGTTTTGACCAACCGGGACCCACCGCGGTGGCTCAGTGGCGAAGGTGTTGTGCTGCAGAGCACAAAGTCACGGGTTCGATTCTCGGCCGCGGCGGCTGCTTTTCTGATGGAGGCGGAAAGCGAAATTCCCGTGTGTACGATATTTCGCCGCACGTTAAAGATCCTCGGGGGGTCAAAATTAATCCGGAGCCCTCCACTACGGCGCGTCTTATCGCCTGGGTTGCGCCGGCGCATTAAACCCTATAATAAAGATCTATCATGACCAACCGGGGGTCACTTTTTTGCGTCTGTCAGAATAATAACAGCCAGTGAGGGTGTAATTGAAATAGAAATAGAAATTTGTTATGCCGAAATACAGTTCAACCCACCGTGGTGGTTCAGTGGCTGGGACGCTCGTGCTGCTTAACCCAAGGACCCGGGTTCGGCGCCGTGCGCGTAATAAAGTTTCCCCGAAAGGTCGCTCACCAAAGGGATAAAGCGAGGAGTGCGAAAGAGTAATGCGGCGCTGTTTAGCCAGTCTTAGCCAAGTCAGATCGCATCATTTGGCTTGGCAGTACTGTAACATGCCTGAACAGAAAAATGTAAGCCAAATAACATTCATACCGTGCACCTAGTTCCAATAAGGAGCTCACCAAGGAGGCTCCGAATAACCATGGCGGAGAAAGCATCATTGCGAATGTTTGTTCGTCCAGTGGATGTACTTGAAATTAGAGGACAAATAAACTACCAACTTGCACAACTTGGAAAGTTGCACATTCCTAATCTTCCTGGCCGCATCAACTTTTCTGACCATGCCCTGGCCTCAGTCTGCTGCGCGCCTCACATTGCCTGTCATAAGTCCATTCCTAGGTGTGATTTGGCCGGAGAGTCGACATGAACCGACTTTGAACTCTCTGTGGGTTTCCGTGTCACAGGCTCGAATGCGTTGCCATTGTAATTCTAGTTCCTCCTCGCCTCAATGTGCCCACGTGCCATCCTACCAATTTTTAGGCCCTTCAAGTAAAAATAGGTCTTCCCGTTGTCTTCGATAGTGTAAGACCCACATTACGCCCGAAATTTTCACCCTGGATTCAATTTTTGACGTAACGAAGGTATAGGGGAGTGGAAAATTGCGGCACGAAATATTTTCTGATTGGCTCTAAGATTTTAGGCATACTTCCGGCACTCAATTACAGCTGATTGTCAGCCGGAACCATGCGACAAATTTAGAGCCCGTAAAAAATACTTCCGGCCACACATTTCATTCGCGCGAATTCCCGAATTAACTCACAAAGCACCGGTATTCCCCATCCTGCTGCCATAGCGTTAGAAATATCGCTTATATTGATTTTAGGTATAAACACGTAGTCATAGTCATCCGCATCTACACATCACCGCAAGTTTCTAGCCCAGTGCAAGTTGCCTTAGTATATATATTTGGGCCTAATTATCGCCGGCAGCATCAGACATTCTTGCTTCTGCGTCCCAAGCGCACATACCTGATATTTTTCGCTGCGTATCATCTCGGCGAACTTCCGAGATCCGGCTATGTTGCATCGCTCTCCAATGTTGACAAACAGTGTCTGCGACGTAATGATAGAAGCTTCTAGGCCTGAAAAAGAAGAATCAGAAGATTAAACATACCCGTAGCGGCGCAAGACCAGTCCTAAAGCTTGCATATGGCAATGACGTGCCTTCAAGTTTACTTCAAATGTCTTCATTATGGGAACATTGTTTCAATGCTCGCCTCAAGTTGTTACGATGACATTGCAACACTATGCCATCTCCCACGATCTAATTCCTTTCGTGTGGGCATCTTGGACTAAAATGACCAAAACCACTTCGTGTGCGCGCCAGGTTACCGCGGACACAGACGTATGTTGTTGCGTGTGCGCTTGACTTCGAAGACTTCGATCAAACAGCCCTTTCCTGGTGGGGACTCAAACGCAGAACTTTTGGCAACACGTATTTTGCTATTCTGCGTCCTCTTCCATATTCTGGCGTGTTCATTCGTATTTTATTGTATATTAAAAGGGCCGCTTTTACAAGGGCCGCTTTCACAATGTGGGGTGAAAGCGCTTCTAAATCTAGTGGTAGCGAGTGACCCGAGCGTTCGCGACATGTCAGATTTTACAGCCAAAGTCCACGCTCTGGATACGCAAGCAGCTCAACATATTTGAGAATGAGGGGTTCGTTAAATGAACATAGGAAATAAATGAGCCAAATCTAACCCCAAAGAATATCATGGAACACGGAGAGAAGATGGTTTATTTCTTCATCTTGAACTTGCAAAGTAAAGACACGAAATGGAATAGTATAAGAAACAATAACGGAACCAAAGTGCGCCTCGGGAGGGTTCGGATTAGAAAAATCTGAGTTCGGATCGAAAGATTGTGGGCATGACGCTTCCAGCTGTTAGACTCTATCCCTCAATACTTCCAGTTTTACCCTGGCTCGTACCTCAGCCAGGATAACAGAGTGGCTACTGGGAGTAAGGACTAAAGGTAGACGACCAATTGTTCGATGGAGGTGTGAGATTAGGAAATTTTGTAGCAGTGAATGGATTCGGACGGAGCAGGATCAGCGAGAGCTGAAACCCAAAGAGCCTTCACCTTGCAGTGTGCATGAAATATGATGACGACGAAGTAGACGACAGTGATGATGATAATAGTGTATCTGCACATGCAGTCGATTCATTGCTGGGGCACGCGTGACTCACCGGCTAGGCTAAGGCAGCCGCTTCGAACTCGTGCCGGCGGCACTCTGGGTCGCACGCCTTTCACGGCTTCCGCAATGGCGAGCACGTGAGCCGGCGTCGTTCCGCAGCACCCGCCGACCACGTTCACCAGACCACTGTGGGCGAACTCCTGAGAAAGGGCGGTGGAATAATAAGCAGAAGGGGATACCACCTCCACAAACGTGCACGTGAATACATAAAACACAGACATGGGCTTGATTGTGCTTTAACAAATAATAAAAGGGGTGTGCCTGCGCGTGCGAGTGTGTTCGCGCGTGTGCGTGCGTGCATATATAAACATACAAACGCAAAGTCCGTAAATACGATCACATTTAAAAAGTACAAGCTTATTCTGTAATTCTGAGAACCCGATCAAGCTGTAGGTGTAAAGAAAAGGTATCTGTAGTTGGTTCACGTTGCAGACAGTGGGCGTGCTCGTGCTAATTATCACTCCCACCCAAGTTTCCCCGTATTTGGAATGGAGTTACGCTTTTGTTCCTAACTGTTGCCCCTAGCAGCTGTTCTGCTAACTGCAACCGATTAGGCAAAGTGGAAGTCCACAGAGTTGGACGCGATCTAGTAAAATAAGAATAAAATAGCCTCACGGAATCGAAAAGCAAAAACGCCCGTGTGTACGAGATTTCGGCGCACGTTAAAGATCCCCAGGTGGTCAAAATTAATCTGGTGCCTTCCTCCACGGAGCGCCTCATCGCCTCCGTTGCGTCGGCGCGTTAAACCCTACATCAATCCAGAATAAAATAGCCACCCACAATGCATCACCTTGATTATGCTGGCCATCTCTTCGGGGCTTTGGTCGTATTCTCCGAACTCGTTGGGCAAACCTGTAAAAATAAAGCTGGGATATGGAATAGAATCAGACATGTTTTCATCCTTCTGTCTTAAATTACCTGCCTGTACGTGAAACTTCCGGTTCCCGTTACTTTGTTAAATGAGGCTCTAATGATATACGCGTATACATAGTGCACATCCTTTGCCTCGCTATATTATTCGGTACGCAATGTATCTTTTCTTAGATAAGGCGCTTCAAGATATTGGAAAGCGCTGTACTATACGAACATTTCCAGGGGAAGAACGCAATGTAAACGTACATACTATCAAGTTATACTGAAGTACGAGCCACGGAGCGCGTTGATCTCAGTATGGTGCTGGGCCGCGTATGCGCAGCAGGAACAAGTTACGACGTTCGTGTCCAGTCTTGGTATGGAAAGAGCATCGGTCGGCGTGTGAGCATGTTGACTCGGCCCACCACCACGTCTGGCACCCTTTCATGCTACTGTTTTCGAACTTCGCCATTGCGTAGGAGCGGCGTACGCCGAAGTTAAATGACGGTAGTATGAACGGGCGCCAAACGTAGCGGTGGGCGAAATACACGACCCGTAGCGAGGATGCCGGACACGTACTCAAAGCAACGCGTTCCGTTGCTCGCACCTTCAATGTAGTACCTTGATAGTACAAAAATGCGAACATTGGTCCGCAAGGTTGCTCTCTGAGGCTTTTTCTAATAATAACGTTTTATCTTTTTTTTCTTACCATAAAAACGGTGAATGCCTTTACAGAAACCTTTCTAATGTCTAGTTGTCCGGTGCAAAACAGTTATCTTGAACCTGATTCTTTCAATCGCTGTTACGCTATACGTCACAAACAGCAGTCCTTCCTTGTTTCACTTGAATGCTCAAAGCCTAAAAATAAAAAGGATTCTGTTGATATGCTCCTTCAAGAGCTTAATCATAATTTCGATCTGTTAGCTTTTACTGAGACTTGGTTTTTAGATGATTGGGATACGGTGCACTTTACCGGGTACAGATGTGCATCAATGTGTCGGAGCAATATGAGGGGAGGGGGCGTAGCCATTTACGTCAAAGAAAATGTACATTTTACTATTGTCAGAGAATTTTCTACTGTTAATCCTCACTACGAATCTATCATGATCAAATGTTTGAACACTATATTTTGGTTGTGTACAGACCCCCTTCTGGTACATTGACTGTGTTTTTGGAATTCTTAGAAAATGTTTTGCAATACTGCGAATCTCTCCGTACGCCGGTAATCGTAACTGGGGATTTTAATGTCGATTTATTATCCCGAGACTCTTCTTCACAAAATCTGCTGGACATCTTTCTTCCCTGTGGGTATGAAACGTCATTGATATCGCGACGCGAGTGACAGCGGTATCTCAGACATTGATTGATTTATGTTTCACGAACTACGAAACAAGCAGTTTGCAAGCAGGTGTAATAATTTCAGATGTTAGTGATCATATGCCAATCTTCCTTTTTTTCACACCATTTTCAAGTCGATACAAACAAACTGCAACAAATACACCCACTATGCAAAGATTAATAAATGATAATAATATTACGATATTTCAGAGATTAATGGCCGTGACCGAATGGGACCCAGTCTTGCTTGCAACCAATCCTGAAGATGCTTACAACATGTTCGCAGACAAAATTCGTTACAATTATAACTTAGCATTTCCAAATGTAGAGTTAAAGAGAAACAAAAAAATAAGGAAACCATGGATTGACCGCAGTATCCTTAAGAGAATCAAAGAAAAAAATAAACTGTTTGCTTCGTTTATAAAAACTAGAAATCATGATGTTTTTACTCAGTTTAAAAAAGTGCGGAACAAATTAAATTCAGATATTAAAAACGCGCGTAATGCATACTTTGAAAATAAATTTGCAGCCATTTATAACGACCCCAGGAAAATCTGGAACAGTATTAATAACCTCATGGCGAAAGGCGAGAGACGAGTTATTTCCGAGATTATTATTGACGGAGAGCAATGCACGGGAAGTTTGCTTGCAGATAAGTTTAACAATCATTTTTTACAATCGGGTGCTGCTACGGTCACACACACAGCTAGTCCTAGTAAAAAACATTGTATTCCATCTAGTACTGCAGGTTCAATATTTTTGTTTCCCGTTACGGAATCAGAAATTCTGAGCTTAATTAAAAAACTAAACAACAGCCGGGCATGTGGGATTGATGAATTTAAAATACAGCCGATAAAAGCAAGTCGCGCAATATATATGTCAGCCACTTTCACATATATGCAACCTGATACTCAATTCTGGTGATTTTCCTGATGTTTTGAAAATTGCCAAAGTTTCCGTAATTTTCAAAAGTGGGGATCCAAATGATATGAACAATTACCGACCGATTTCAGTTCTACCCATTTTTTCAAAAGTAATAGAACAGGTAATCAATACTCGAATCTTAAGCTTCTGTAAAACTAACCATATCATCGCCGAACAACAGTATGGCTTCCAAAAACAAAAATCAACTGAAATGGCAATACTAAATATAAAAGATAAAATTATTGATAACATTGAACAAAAATTATTTACTATAGGAGTGTTTCTAGATTTTAAAAAGGCTTTCGATTCTATTAAACACGATATTTTGTTTCAGAAACTTGAGACATACGGAATCAGGGGAACCTGTCTCAGTCTAATCAAGAGTTACTTACATAATCGCCTTCAATACACAGAAATTAGTCACGCCAGGTCCAACTTTGGACAAATTAAGTACGGTGTTCCACAAGGATCTATTCTCGGCCCGCTATTATTTTTATTATATATAAATGACATTGTTAACTTGCCTTTCACCCCGGATATAATACTGTATGCAGATGATACAAACGTCTTTTTTTCTGGCAGAGACCTGGCTCTGCTAGAAAGACAAACAAATTTATGGCTTGAAAATTTGTCAATTTGGCTGATACAAATAAACTGAATTTAAACACAAGAAAAACAAAATATATGATTTTTCGAGCTTACAACAAACGTTTAGGGCAACAGGTTCTCCTCAATTTCAGAGGCGAATGTATTGAACAAGTTACTTCACACAAATTTCTTGGCATTGTGTTCAATGAAAATTTGAGTTGGTCTCCACATATTGACAAACTTAGAACGGATATATCCCGGTGCATTGGTATTATTTATAAGATGAAATATTTACTACCAGCTTGGTTAAAAAGGCAACTGTACTACAGTCTAGTACATTCTCGCCTTAACTACTGCCTTCTAGTGTGGGGTTCAACAGGGAAAACAAACATAGAAAACCTATACCGGCTCCAAAAAAAAGTCTTACGCATAATTGAAAATGCACCCTACTTCAGCCACAGTTCTCCATTATTTAAGAAACATCGGGTATTGACAATTATGAACATTCTAAATAAAAAACTCATCTTTAACTATTTATCACCAGATAAAGACAGACTCTAATGACTTTACAGAAAATACACGTCACGAACACATGAATATGGGTTTAGGCAGGTAAATATACAAAGCCAAAAACTCGCACAAACTACGGGCACCAGAAATTGAGCTACCAGATTCCTAACATTTTAAACAGTTCACCCCCGCAATTTTAACCATGGCACAAGATGCTAAATCTGAACAAGGATTTAAGAGGAAATTAGACATGTACCTTTTGGAATTGCAGTAAAAAACGTGTATTTCAAACTTTTGTTTCTTTAGAAACTTTGAGGTATTTTTTTTTCCGCTGTATGAAATCTTTTTACTGTATTATTGTTTGTTTATGAAAACTGAGAACTGTCTTTTTTTTGTTCTTTCTTGCTGTGAATTCTTGAATTCTACTCATTGTTTCCTGAATCCGAGAGCTGATGTGTATGTTTTTTTCCTAGTGGAATTGTCATTGTAATTATTGTCTTTCTGTAAACTGAAAGCTGATTTTCTATGTGTTAGTTGTGTGCATTATTTGTTAATTTTTATTGTCACAAAGTACGTGCCATTTTCCCGCAGAGTCGCGCCAACACGTGGGGGGGGGGGGGGGGAGGGGGACGTCACCTTGTCAGGCTTTTTTTTTATTTTTTTCCTGTAGCCTTTTGACCGTCCCCCTCGACCAACTGTACAGCCAGTCTTGTACATGTTGTCGCAATAAACTTTCAACTTTCAACATCTCGCTTACGTCCAAAAATGACAGGGCTGGATGCCACCGTTGCACAAAGCACGGCTTTTTTTATTTTTTTACTCCTTGCATCTTGAGAATAGTAACAATGAAAGGTGAAGCTGCTACACTCCATACGTCTGAGGAGGTCGTAGGGTTTTTAAAGCGGAAGCTGAGAGCGTCGCGTTGGTGCGAAAAGCCGGCGTTGTTGCTGTTCTCCTCCTAGACATCTTTATTGCTACATCGTGTTTCGTCTCTGCCTTCTCTTTCTTTTTCTTCGTCTTTTGTTCACAGAAATTTATCGGCTCACAGGTGGCACTCTGCATGCCCACAGCGGTGAGCACCTATTCTGCTCACGTGCAAGTTACGTTCACCCTGACACAGCATGCGCGAGAGTAACTATTGTTTCCACCGCTGGCGCGATTTCAGGCGGTGGTTGTAAAGTTATCCAAGCTTTCGGGAACCGCATTGCACGCCTCGTTTTGAACGCCACAATGTACCTAATACCTAAGTACCACCGGATTCCAAGGTGTTCATTTTCCACAATGGCTGCCGACTCGCCCTCAGGCAGAATCGTTTTATTCATTTTCCAAGAGCCGTCACCATTCATCATGTTAAATGAAAAACGACAAAATAAAACCTTTGAGTCAAAATTGAGTGAGAAGAACAAAGTCCCTTAAAAATTATTTAAAGGGCGTCTATTTTGTTGCAACACCTTGTGAACATGACAGGCTAAAAAGGCGGTCACCTCACCAGCGTTAGGATAGCACAAGACGTACGCCTCCGTGAAGCCAGACAGGTCCGTGAGGTACGGTCGCATTTCCTTCGCACCAAGGGCGCAGTTAAGGCCGATGCTGGAGGAAAAGAACCAGGAGGCTCAGTACAAGTATGCGAAACCCTAGAAGTGCAGAGGGAACGACTAAGGCAATAAAAACTGAAGTGAAAGAAATCAGAGACAACGCCCGGGAAAAATAGGATGTACGCAAAGGAGTCCTTAGATACATACAGAATCGGGAAGGGGAAGATCACGAGGGAAAAGTTCTTTGATAATACCCAAGGGAGTACAGTGCCTTTTGAAGCCCGGGCGGGTTGCTTGTGGGCAAAACGCTTATCCTCGAGCCGGTACAGGAAGAACTGTGCGCAGGTTGCGGCGGGGAGCCCAGAAACCATGCGACACAATGTAACGGAGTGCAAACGCATCCGTCCAGTCCTCGGTGAGGAAGACGTCCATCTTTCGGAAGCCCTTGGCTTTAAGGTTAACGGAGAAGTGAATTGGACAGCAGTAGATGTTAGTAAAAGAAGGTTAGAAATGCTGGTGGGAAAAGAGCAGAGAAGAATCTGGGAAGACTTGTGAACATAAAGCCAGACTAGAACAAAAAATTCAATCAAGGTTTTTTTTTTTTTTTTTTTGAGACGTGATTGTAGAGGGGCGTTAAGACTAAGGTTGCTGTGAAACGCCACCCGTAACAAAGAGGAAGCCGATAAGCATCATCATCATCATCCTTATTACCATCATCATCCTTACCCTCTGTGTGACAACAACAGAAGAGAGAAGCGGTAAAGCCACTCAAAGCCTCTTTCTTGAGCGCACGATGGTTAATACGTGAAACTTTCTCCCATGCGACGTGACTCAAACTCAGAGACCAATAGCCGACTGCTTCCGGCGTGTCGTAGTTCCGCAAATCGCAAAAGAACAGACAAGAAAAAAATTGGGCCCATCTCCCCGCGAAGGGGACTCGAGTAAATGCGTCGCATAGGGGGTGGGTGTATTGCGTTAAAGTTTAGTCTTTGGGGAGTTGGTGGTAGTGAATGCGTTGGTATCAGCAGCTTCTTGACGTAAGTTGAATGAGTCAAGGATATAAGGCGCGTTCGTACCTCCCATTCTGTGTCGGCTTTGTGGCTCAGTGGGTAGAGCACCATGTCATTGCGTTCCGCCCGCAGGGTCGAGGGATCGAAACCAGGCGCCGGATAGTATTTTTTTTATATAGTGTAGGGGGAGGAGTGTGGACTACGACTACGGACGTCAACGCGGGTGACATCGTGAGTTACTGAAATGCTCTGCATTTGAAACAGGAATTGCGGATTCGGATAGGCGGCGGTTTCATCACGCGCGGGGCCGAGGTTCGATTCCCACCACGGGAAACACGTTTTTTTTTCCCTTCACCCACGATCGTTCATCACCGTAAGAGAAAGTTGGCTTTCCTGCAGGGCGTATCGGCGTACAACGGCATCAGGGAGGACACTAAAGCTCGCCTTAAGACCAAATGTTTCAAGCAATGCTTCACGTTCACGTGCGACCACAAGCAAGGGTCCGGAAAAAGTCACAGTATCGTAAGTGCCCTCCCTTATATCAGATTGGTTCGTTTATTGCGACATGTTCGTTATATTGGTTCGTTATATGGCGAAAATTCGGATCGGCCATTGAAGATGCGATGATGAGAGTGGCCCCGAGACGCACACCACAGATTCATTCATTTCCGTTGGCTGCTGACAAAACCTACCCACACAAAATTATGACATACCCAACCGAGGGAATCGACCCGTCGTCGTGACAAGTTCCGTCAGACGTTTACGGCCGAATGATGTGGACGTATTTAAGGCTGCCGCTGATTACCCACGTCAAATGAGTGCGATTTTTTAATGCATGCGGTAAAGTTTCGAGAGAACGCCCTTCACCGAAACATTGCCACCCCCAAATAGAGGTGAAATACTCAATTTAATAAAAGACCCCGAGGATCGCCCGCCCCCTAAAATCGCGCTAGCTTCGACGCCTTCGCAAGCCCTGGGAGCTCCCTCCACGGAAATGACCGGCGGCCGCGAACACCGCCGATGTCTCTATTTTGAACAAACGGGACACGACCTCAGCGGCTGTTACTTTATCTCCGTTGTTATTAATGGCGGTGCGGCCACTTCGTGTAGTTTTCTCACCTGACCCGAAAGTTCGCCCGCTTCGTAATTTTCCCTTGAGATCTCTGTAGTTTGGGGGGCGTTCATTCGGAAAGTTACGGGCAAGCGTTTCTAAGTGTACACAACAGAAAACCCTTTTGTCCGCCTGTAGCAGTAGTGTACCACACTTTCACAGCACAGAAAAAGGCTGTATAAATAAAAATGCATGTCGTATGTAAAAAGAAATCGGGTGAATATAAATGAAAATTCGCGGTCATGGAATTCTAGCCTGGGGCTTCCGCGAATGAAAGCATCTTACACTTTAGAACAGAAGTTCTCAGATAGGGGTCCACGGGCCCCCCTGGGGTCCGCCAAGACGTTTCAGGGCTTCATGAAGCCTTTTCTCTCTCTCTCTCTCTCTCTCCTCTCTCTCTCTCTCTCTCTATCTCTCTCTCCTCTCTCTCTCTCTCTCTCTCTCTCTCATCTCTCCTCTCTCTCTCTATTCTCTCTCTCCTCCTCGCCCCTTCATTTCTTTTGTTTTCTCAAATTTTGGCTGTCAATGCAAAAAATGTGGCTTCGCTGCATGACATCTAGCTTTTCTTTTTTATTTTTTTGCTCTGCGAAGTACACCTTATAATATCGGCTTTTCGCACAGCATGCCAGCTGTGCAAAAAAAAAACAGACACACAAACTGCAGCCTGTAAGGTGTTTGGGTGACTTCTCGCTGCAAGAGCAAATCGTTGACAATATGGCAGGCATCAGCATAAAAGTCAGGGCGACTTTAGCCGCATGTGCAGATTGGTTGACATTACGACGCGGATCAAACCTAGTCCACCTTGGGGTCCCTCCATCACTTCTGCAATCCCAAAGAGGTCCTGGCACACTCATGGTTAACAACCACCGGTATAAATTAACAGTTCGTTTTCATGAGCAGGCGGTACAAAAAGTTCTACGGGTCCGTTGACTCGGCTGCGAAATGTCACGGTGCTCATGAAGCCGTCCACTGCTCCCTGGAACTGAGTGAAGCGGAACCATACTTGCGTACATTCCTACTGAAATGAATTGTAAGTTCAGCCGTGCACCGCCCCAGCGTTCATGCCGAGGAGCAAACCTCGTCCATGAGCGGGGCGCACTAATCTCAAACGTTCTTCAATACAACCCCACCATCGTCACTCACATATACAGTTAAATACCTTCGCTAACTCGAACTCGCACATCTCAAAAAATTGGCCCAGTCGAAGTTTTTCGCAGCACCAAACCATTTGCTATACGTCCCATGTATTTGCTGCCCTTCATTGCGAAGTATTTTGGGCCAAATTGTGGATATCTCGAAATCCTCGACTGAGTGGGGAACAAAAAATTGGTTGATGCGATTGATTAACAAGGCAAGCGACCTGTTTCGGCAATAAATGAGTGAAGAGTGCGACAAACATCCCCGTTGCACCAACCAAGCCCCAACTGCTCCAAATGACAATAAATTAGGCACCGACAAGGCGAGACCCAGGAGCTGGAGGGGAAGCTCCAGGTAACGATTTCGGAGGGAGGAGAACCGCCGGCAAGACAACAGTAAGGGGTCAATTGTTTCCTCTTCTTGACAGAAGCCGCAGATGGCCGATGGCGCTATGCGTGCGCGGTGTAGATAAAAATTGAAATTAGGTGTTCGGCATCGAAAGCAAGTCAGTGTGACCTCGCACAGTCGAGACTGCGCAAAGTCACACTTCGAAGAGTACCGGAGATGCTCAATGTCAGGGCAGCCAGCGATGCTGTCTGGTGGGAAGCTGTCCACCGAACTGTACCTTCGAAACCAAGTTGCAGCAACTTAGGCTATCGGGGGAACAGTATTCATTGAGGGCTACTCCTGCCAGGTAATCAGCAGTTTCGTTAAGTTCAACACCTCTGTGCCCTGGGACCCAGACCAGACGGATTTTCCTGACATGTGCCGGTATAAGCATCGACAGCGATCGGCGAAGTGGAGAAACGGTTGGTGAAGATAAAGCGGAGCAGACCGAAAAAAGAAACCAGAATCCCGGGACGCTCGCCGCCGAGTCTGTACACAAAGCAGCCGCGTCGGCGGATTGCCTCGAAAGCGCGTCATCCCTATTTCATATTTGCCGCGCTTTCGAGGCGCTTTTTCAAAAGAAGTGCACGGCCGGACTGGAGCAGCGGCGAGCGCGCACTTTCATACGGCCTGCGCACCCAAGAAGGAACCAATGCAGCAGATTCTTTACAGTGGGGGCGCTTCGAACCAACCCTCTGCCCTTCCAACCCGCCTTTCTGTTAGTCGGCGCATCGCCCTGGCCGAGCAGCTGTGTGTTTTTGACAGTGCGCTTCGCTGCCGGCGGGCCGCTCAGCCCGACCGGAGCGTGAATAGCAGAATCACGTTTAGCTAAGCGATAACCCTATCTCCCTCGACGGGAAATCATTCGCGTCACTGGTCGTGCCCTGTGCGTGTGCAAACCAAGACATCATCCGAAAGGAAAAATAAAAAATAAGAAATGATATTTCAGTCACGGAAAGTGCCGTGTTTATTTGCCTGTCTCACCATTTTCATATAATACAGTCGCTGATAAGATATGAAGGCCTCGCATATTTTTCTTCATGTGCCCCGAGTTAAAATGTTTCTTTCAATTTTTTGATTAGGCGCTTCCGAGTGATAATGTTAGGCTGTTTGACCCAATTAGACCGAAAATTCAGAAGGGGGGAGGAGTCGCCTATTTTAATGACGCACATGTAAATTTACACGGACAGGTATCGCGTGTAGCCACGGCAGGGCTAGAGCAGTGGCAAGTGCGCGCGCGCCGCGCTCTACCTACCCCGCGCGTGCTGTAGGTCAACCGGCGAGGGTTGGTCCGCAGCGACACGAACTAGCGGCGGTCAAAGGTGGGAACTATACCCGAAGCGCAGGCCGTATGAAAGTGCGCGCCCGCCGCTCCTCCAGCCCGGCCGTGGAAAGTGCTACGAGTTGTGCCGTGCCTCCGCCAGATGGCGCCACGGGTCCCGCGACCGAGAGAAGACGCAGTGAAACATCCCCCTCGCGAGGGGCACGATCAAATGCAGAGCATTTCCGGGGGCGCACGACGTTAAGTAGTTTGCGTTACGTTAATGTTGTTGCACTTGTGGCAACTGCTGACGAGAGAGCGCTCGTCAGCAGCAATTTGAATGAGTCAACGATATAAGGCGCGTTCGCAGCGTCCCATTCTGTGTCGGCTTTGTGGCGCAGTGGGTAGAGCACCATGTACATTGCGTTCCGCCCGCAGGGTCGAGGGATCGAAACCGGGCGCCGGATAGTATTTTTTTTATATAGTAGGGAGGGGTGGCGGTGCGGACTACGGACGTCAACGCGGGTGACATCGTGAGTTACTGAAATGCTCAGCATTTAAAATTTTGCCGCCGTGGATCATTCACAAGATTCGCGCGATGCTGCCGCGCCTAAGTCCATCGACTTTTTTTCTCGTTTAGCCGCGCCTTCTCCACAGCCCATGTATTCCCCGAACGCGAAGTCTGAGCCTAGAGGCATATCAACTTCGTCAAGCAACCCTGTGGCACGTCATGTGACGGTAGAGACATGCGCAGAGGTACAATGTACTAGAAGGCAGATGTGTGTCGTGCGGGAAAAACTCAATGGAGAACTCGGGTCTATTTTGCGATGAAAAACTACAGTATGTAGCGCAGGCGTTCCCCGGAGCACTCCTATTGCAGCCAGCACCACCTATAAGTTTTTAAACCAAACTCAACAGTTAATTGATGGGTTTTATAAACCTTTATGCCGGAAAAATAAAGAAATAAGACTATTTGAGGTAATAAATACGGATTTGTTTAACAAACAAAACTTCTGAAGCCTTTTTTTTTTTTGCGAAGAACTCTATATTTCATGGTAATGCGCGCAACTTTGCCTATCACGAAAATCCGCTTATCTCGAAATAATTCCAGGTTTTTACTACTTCAACTTAACGAGGTATTACTGTATTTTGTATGCCATGGACGCCGAATTTTTCATCAACATAGTTAAACGCCTTCGTCTTAAGAAACGGCGCCAGAAACGGGAATCGCACCAACGTACCCAACCACAGAGGCACGGGAGTCAACCACTACTGTACACATAGGCCACATAAAACACGACTATTTTGGGTATAAATAAGTTTGCTTGCTGGCTTTGAATGCGGAAACATTGTGGATGTCTTTGGAGATGCTTTTCAGCTGCATCACGAATCTGTCACACTGGCTTTATGACCCTGCCTTAACACAAATTTGTCTCTTCCGACCACTCAAGGCGATTGGCCGATGACGATGACGTGGTTTTTGAGGCATACCTGTCTGCATACGTAGGTACAGTGCGAAAGCTTCGTGCCTTTTCCTTGGCGATACCTCTACATCGCTTCTGCGTCATGCTGGTTCCGTAAAAACAACATAATACATTATCGTAGCTTCTCTGTACATGGCTACAACTGGTCTTCGGACTAGACGCATAACCGCTCAAAGGAATTGACCAATGACGATGACGACTGCCTTCGGAAACTCACGTCAGATTAAATAATTCTTATTCGCCTGCTACCAGAACGTACGCACCCACAACCACCACATAGTCCATTCAGAGGGATTCCGTGTGAACTTGACGGCTGCCGCCAGGCACTGACGGCCAATTTCGCAGCCCCCATTATATTGAGTTACCAGTAGCCAGTCCCTATCCTGTAAACCAGACCACGGAAGAATGTGCAACGTGATTCTGTGGATCAGACCACAGGGTAATGTCAGCTTTATTCTGTGGACCGCACCACAGTATAGTTGCGCTTTATTCATATAAACCGACCTAAACGGCGCCAAACAACCTTGTCTTGTTGCAAAAATAATGCGTAGAACTGATTTAAGACAACGTTTTACGGTGAAAAACTTAGTTTGAAAAAAAAATCCCTGGTCATCTCCACTGACGAAAAACATGGGGAGGGGCGAAGCATGCAGTGTATAAGTGCATTCTTCGCACCTTAGCGTTTTTGCCCACGGAGATGAAACCGTTGGGGGGTAGAGGCATACAGCTTTGCTGTAAGAGTCTCGTGTGGTCGAAGCACGAGGCGTTCTAGCGCGAGGCACTGGAAAACGAGTGTCCTGATGTTTTAGTACCGTGAATACATGATACTGCGACGACATGAGGCGAAGACGACATAAGACGCCGACAGCACGAGCCCCTAAGGGCCTTCGCCCCTAAAAAAGTTTCACAACACTGCTGGGGCTCCAACCCTAGCGTTTACCGACGAGACCCGATCCTCTACCCCTGCACCACGAGAGCCGACGAGGGAGGCTATTTCAGCAAACGCTCGAAACGGAACGTTACCCCCTGGTCTTGTCGACAGAATAAAGGCGACCGCTATTCTGCGGTCCGGCCCACTGCATAAACAGCGCCTCCACTTAGTACTGTTCCTGATTTCGCGCTACACAGACAAACGGCGAATTTTCCCTATTCCACAACACCAACCCACAATGGGTGAAGCAACAACGTTCAGAAGACTCCAAACTAACACCTATCCAGACCCTACCTTACTTCTGGCTATTTATTCAACAGACTATCAAACCACCCGCAACTACTGCCCAGCGCCCGGTGCCCTATACTGCCTATACCATCAGGTGTGGGAGTGCCAGAAAACACTGGATCAATCCCGAACCCCTCTTAAAAACAGTGAACGGCGCGGTTGACGTCCCAGCTTACCTGGTGAACAGGGCCCGCGCAACCAGGCTATCCAGAACTAGGGATCCCCTCCACCGACGGGTGCCTTAACTTTAGAGATTTTAGATGCGACTGCATCTCATTCACTCGCATTGTCCCTCCATACGGCGTTGTTGTTGTCCGTCCACACCCCTCCCCCATTCTCCTCGCCGCGCGAGCTGCGCTCTCCGCCGCTCACCCCCTCTCCTCTCCGATAGCGAACACTCTCTCGCGAGAGGGCATTGGATTGGATTCGATTGGGTTGGCTTGGCTTGGCTTGACTTGGCTTGGATTAAAGTGGATTATGTTGGATTGTGTTGCGTCATAGCCGCGGTCGTTCCAGCACCAGCCGAAAAAATAAAGAATACATCACGCGTTCCTCACACGTTTCACGCAATTAGAGAATCAACCCAACGGAAACACCAAGTGAACACCCAAGATACGTCGCATCTCACAGGGTTCCCCTCGCGGGAAGTTGGGGTAATTTTGTTTGCTCATTCTGATTTTGGATTTGCAATAGGAAGGGGGAAAAGCGCGCACGCAGTTCCCCCCACTACCAAAAATTGCATGCCCCATCTGCCCCAGTTTGGGGTAGTGGCAGGGGTCAACGCGGGCGCTGTGCAATGCCCGCGCCTCGCCCTGGGAGCGCGCCCGTCTTGACCGGCGACACTCCGACACCAGGTAAGTATGCCCAGTGATGGCCAGCTTTCTGAGGCCACTAGATACGGCTCGGATAGGCGCGCCGGTGGTGTCAGTGACATGATTTGCAATTAACACGCGTTGCAGACAGTTCCTGACCTTCATGTGACATTTTCAAGAAATTATGCGCGTATTTGTTCCATGTTTTAATTAAATATCGTTTTAACTTATATAAGAACCACTAAAAGACTGGACAGAAGCTTGAAGAAAGAGCAGGCGGTGCGACAATGTTGCGATGAGCACGTCCTCTCGTGGTGACGTCATTGTGCACGCGCTCCCTGCGTATATCGCTCAGCAACGTGCAATGGCTACCGGCCGAAAAAAGCGGCAGGATTCGAGTCTAGCATTCCGTGCTAGGCGGATGTCGACCACCGACGGGAGTTCGCACGAGGTCAGCCTTACCGCAGCGCAGTACCATCAACTGATTCTGCCTCCCGTATACCTACGGAACCTCATTGAGTGCTGCCCCTAAGCATTTCACAAAAAGAAATTCAGTGCCATTCCACTTTGTAAAGACGGGCGACCAGGGACGCAGTCAAATGAGTGCACGAAACGCGTTTGTTTGTAATTTGCAATAATAGAGCATGGTGAGACTAATAAACTGAACACAACTTCGAAGGAGTTGTAAGAAGTTGTGTTTTATTCCAGCGGGCTGTCCGTTTGCCTCTCGTGAAAGATCATGTATTACAGCAGACTGGAATTTCACAATTTTAGAGAGTAACTGGGAACTGCGTAATAAAGTAGGTGAAACTCTGCTTAATGTTAAAGTCGCCTTAGCGGCGCATTATCAATTAATTTGTTTCGGGATAGTTACGACAGAACAAAAGTTGCAGCCGTTTTCTGATATCATACTCCCTCCGTAGACAGCCATGCAGCAGCGGCATAGCCAGGGATTCTTTCCTGGGAACGAGGGGGGGGGGGGGGCGGGGGGGAGACTAAAAGAAGTGGCGGAAGCAGGCAAGGCTTCTTGCGCGTTGTTTTTCATCTAGCTATGAAGTACAGTCGAACCCGATTTGAAGGTTCTCGCGCGAGCATCGACCGGCCAAGCGTGACAGGGACTTTGCGGTTCACCTAAGAACGGTGAACATCAAGATTACGCTTTCTCATTTCCCTCGATGGCGTTCCATGCTACAACAATGGCCCCATGACCCATAGAGTTTCTTAGTAAGTATACTAGAGAGGAAACTACGCCTTGTAAGCCATGTCGCCGTGGGGTTCATGGGAAGACCCCTTTTTGGCTTGAGCTTGGCATGACAATTGGATTCTTATGCGGTTTTGGGGATTTGCTTTCTTCACTATGCATTAACACGTTTACGAGCTACAAGGAAGCCGAAATCCTCCTGTTCTGTGGTAGCCGTGTTCGGTGAAACAGCAGGCAGTGCGTGATCGCACCTGACGTTGCTCATGCCGCAGTCGAAGGACGCATGACTGAGCGGGTAATATGCCGCCGCGAAATTTCTAGCCGACGAAAAGAAACAAACGTACTTCGACGAAGACAAGATACGGGCGCTTGTATGCGTCCTATCTTGTCATCGTCCACGACTGTTTAACGCCACGTTTTCTTTTTTCTTGTTAAACTAGTTAGCGGTCGGTGCACCGGTTCACCACGAAGGCAACGTTTTAATAGGCACGCTCAAAAATACTAACTCTTAAAACAACGTAAACTCTTCAAACAACGTATTATTTGCAATAATGGCAAAATTAATAAAATCAGTCTCTAATGAGTCCCCCCCCCCCCCCTATATTAACATTGTTCGTAACTGCAACCTTGGCCTGCGGAATAGCAGGCACAACCGTTCCGGCAAAAATACGCTTTACTTCCTCTTTCCTTAGTTTTAAAACAGCCTGCTTTTATCTTCACACTTACATAACTGCACACTATTCTTCGCGTTTTTGTGGCACTTTGTTTCAATTTGCGCTAACTAAAACGTTTCAATCCTAGCCCATGATGAACATAAGGCGCGCGCATGATATAATGGCGGCCCATGACGACACAGACGGCCTTCATGTGAGCCGCATAGACGCTAGCGCCAGATTCCTCTCTAGTGTATACTGTAAGAAACTCTATGCCCACGACCAACTTGCTGCCCTTTCTGCTGAAAGCTTTACAATCGTTGTGATCAAACACAGACTCGGCTATCTACGCCAACGATGACAAAATTGGCAGGAAAGCTATGCTAAAGCTGCTGGTCGCCTGCTTAAAATGAAAGCATTGTTAAGTTGCATAAATTCTATACATATATAAGACGGATCGCAGCTGGAGATGAGTATGCGCAGTAATGGAAGAACGCTCCGCGCTCCCTGTCGGGAAACCGCGAAATTTCAGAAAAATTTCGGGGGGTCAAAAACTTGGGGAGGCGGTGCCCGGTGTTCCCTACCCCTTGATACGCCCCCGCCATGTGCGGTGGCAGACGGGAATTCTGTAACTCTCGCAACTTACGTGAAACTCGGCGTAATGCTGGAGTCGTATTGGCGGCCAATTATCATAAGTAGCTCGGGGTTAGTTCTGATAAAAGGATCACCACAGTCGTTTTCTTTGACAATATTCTTTAGATACGCGTACCTGCTTGCGAAAAATTTCTGTTGGCGGCGTAAATGCACGCTAGATGTGGAAACCGAGCCATATACGGCTTCACTGCAAAATGGCAAGGGCGGAGACGGGAATTTAACCGAGGAACACCTGGTAGCAGGCAAGTGACTTAACCAGTAGTTGTTTTAAAGCGAAGCTGTAGTGCCCTCACTGACGGCGTCCGTAACGCGGAAAACGCCCTGCAGGAAAGCCAACTTTCTAGGACGATGATGATGATGATCGTGGGTGAACTGAAAGAAAAAAAAAAACGCTCCCGTGGCTGGAATCAAACCTGCTTCCCTTGTTGCGCTATGGAGCCGGCGTCTATCCGAACGCACCATTTCGACTACAGTCGAACGGCACTGCTCCAATCCGATTGCTCCATTTCAGTTTAAAGAACTTAGACGACAACCAAAGAAGAATCCGTCACGAGAAAGCTTCCTGTTTAACCATCGTCGTGGTTTGACTTACTATTACCTGTTTCTGACATTGCAGACATTGCACTCAACGCCACACAACCAAACAATATTTCCGATTAAGGAGTAGTACCTTGCGTTGTGGCCGCAATAACTACTCTACAGCGACGTCATGCAGAACACTGCTTTCGGGGTAAGTTAAGTTTTAATGAAAGTTGTCAAAAGGAGGAAAAAACCGCAACAAGGAGGCGGACCGGGCGGCACAACGCGTTCACCAGCCGCGGCGCGAGCCGCGAGCCCCCAACTTGCGGCGGAGGAAGACGACGAGGTGGTGCCACTCCCCACCTACAAGGACACCCTGGAGTGGTACCGGACTAACCGCCGGACGCTACCCCCACCCCACCCTAAGCTGACGCGACGCGAAGCAGTGGTGTTTAGGCAGCTGCAAACACGTGCGCTGATGACGCCAGTAATAGCTAAACACATATGCCCGGAGGTGTACCCCAGTGATGTGTGTGTGATGTGCAAGAAGGACAGGGCCACGGCGGCCAACATCCTGTGGGACTGCAGAAGACACCCGAGCGTGGCCAGTGCCGCAGAGACATTCCCGCCGTACTTTGTCAGTGCGGCGGCGTACAAAGACTACGTTATACGAGACATGGCCGTCCAGCAAGTGTCGGACGCCCTCGAGCTTCAACGCCCGAAAGTGTCACCCCCACCCGGGGGTAGGCATGAGTAGGTGACGGAAGCCGAGTGGCCGGCTGACACGACGTGAGGCCGCGTCGCGTTTGCAGGACAAATAAAGATGTTTTCTCTCTCTCTCTCTCGGGACACTTGCGCCTGCTTAGGTGCCTTGAAAGCGGAATAATTATGGCTTCCACTGACTACACTGTACTGCTCCATCGCGAATGTGTCGTGCTGGCTCCATTAAACTGGAATATTAGAGAGATTCGTGCAGCTTTTCCAGTACGAATTTTCAGCGCGGAGTTCCAAATTGTCCGTAGTTTGGCAACCACTCGAGACGAAGAAAGGAAAGAGAACAAGAACACTGATGCGATGTAACTGTAAAGAAGTATTTGGTAGGTATTGCCAGGAGAGAAGCGCGTAAACAGACTTAGGTTACCGAGGAGTTAAAGGGACACTGAAGTGAATTTGTCAAGCTCCCGTTTTTGCTTGCACTGCGTAGACTGGCTCAAATTAGCACACTTTTCATCGTTTATCCGGTTGACAAATCGGTAATTATTTTACAAAGCGCGAAAGAAGAAAAACTACCATGCGCGGTTTGCGGCGGCCGCACCAACTAAGGCTGTGACGTTGAGAGGAGGGGCGCCGTGATTGGACGATGCCCAAGGTTAGCAATCACACAAGTTTCGGTTTCGGTTTCGGTTCTGTAAAACATAACCAATGGCTTTGTTGGATGGGCATTCTCAATATCTCAGTAATCATCGTACCGCGCTTCTGCCATGTTGTCGGCTGTAAAATGCACAAGATAAGCCTCCCAGGACGGCTTGTAGTCGTAGCATTCACTAGCCGAGACCTACGCATTGCATGAACGCCCTCCGCGTACCCGAAGACGCCCAAATGTCATGCGCTTTTCGCCCCATATTTGGAGCTTGCCTCCCTCATGCCTGTATCGTAAAAAGCGTGTTCGCACCAGGCCAAGGGTCTGTTCATTCTGGCCTGTGCCCACTGCCTGCAAGCAGTCGGTGCTTATGGCAACAGCACGCCAACGAGAACTCGCTAGCGCGCCAGTGCCAGCCTGCGCGCGTTCTGTGAACTAGTTCGTGTGTAGCCATGAACGTTGCCGCCCCAAAAAAGGTGAACTCAACATAGAAAACATCGGCGGAAAGCAAAAAAGTTAACCTACAAAAGAAAGCACGTACCCGCGGGGATTCGAACTCGTGACTCGCAAAACATCTGCCGAGAATTCCTAGCGCCTCAGACCGCTAGGCCACGGAGCGGGACGCAATGTGTTGCTAATATAGGGTATATATTGTACAACCGGTTTACACTTTTATTTAGTATTGGCATTTCAAGCCGCTTAGGTGACTATTTGTTGTACTGCGATCGTGCAGTAAGCGTCGCCCGAGTTTCCACAGTAGCTCACGTCTAGCAATTGCATTTCGTAGACGGAAAAGCGTTCGCAGATGCGTAGTCGTGCTGCTGACGCTGTGCTTGTTCGCCCAGCGCAAAAAAGCAAAAAGTGCTTCCCGCGCCCTAGTTTTACGCTGTACGGTAAAAATATCAGTTGATTTTATTTGCTTAGTACCTATATTGACTTCGCTGACTCTTCTCCCGCCTTCAAGAGGCCTTATTTTTCCTACTGGCGTACCAGTCAGCGAAGCGTCGCATGTGCAGCGCTTGTGTGAAGCGACCTTGACTTGGAGCTAGATACAGTGTACAAACAAACCAAGTAAAGAAAGGCACATTCTTCCATTCACAAACGTGTCCTGGCTTCGTTTCAACTAAGCGAACGAATTGCGACCAAGCAATTTTTTTTAACCTCCTTGATTGCGACGACCCGCCGGCGGCCGGCGGACGAAACGCTGGGCCGACTGGCTCTGTCGGCCGGGGAGCCGTGCAGTAGCGCAGCCGTGGCGCAGCCAATTGCCAGCTCATCCCCTCCTGACGTCACACGAAAACGCCACAGAAAATGGGCGAGCGTAAAGAGAGGAGGACAGCGTTTTCGAATTAGTTTTTCTACTAAATAAATTCGCGTAAACGCGCCTAGAGTGGTCGAAACATGGCCTGGGGACTCCGGACTACAATTTGCGCTAGTAATCCCGCAATGTTACATATCACTTCAGTGTCCCTTTAATACTCAAAGCAGCAAATCGGGCAGGTGAAACCCAATTAGGGAACAACGTACCACATGGGCTTGGCGTGGCTGACGCTCACGACGAAAGCTTCGCACGTCTGTCCGGAGAGGTTGCGGCCACTCTTATCCACTATGGTGCCCGACACCTGCCGCGGAAAAAAGAGGTGAAACAGCACTAAGTCGTGGTTAAAGGCGCCATGAAGACAAAATACAACTATGTTCAGCTTGAAAGAACTAACCTTTAATTAATCATTGATATCTCTTTCAGCTACGAAATGGTTCTATTTTAACTTAGAGAACGCCATAAATATTGAAAAACTTTCAAATTTCAGGCTGAAGTGACGTAATATGGGCCAAAATTAAAAACATTTTTGTCAGTGTGATAACGCACGCTATCGTTCTAATCGAACGCAACTAAAGGCTCTGCTACAATTGCCCAGTTATGTTTCTTGGCGGTGACTCGGGTCGGCGGCCGCCAATCGCAGGAGCAAGATCTTGTGACGTCATAGAAAAGTTGCCCGAAAGCGGCTGTGGAGCCGCCACTGCCGCATCTGTTTCTCTAATGCCTTCATTATTTCTTTGAAGTTTGTCACAAAATTGATATCGTTGCTGACAGAAAAAAGCAACCTTTGAATGAACCAATTTCTATTACGTTGTCTTCATGGCTCTTTTAAAGGAGCCATGAAGAGAAAACACAAGTTTGGTTCATTCAAAAGATTGTCTCGTTAGAATCATACTGACACCACTTTTAACGTAAACTTCGCTCAAATAAGCTACATAATTAGGAAAACGGGAATGGTCATGCGACCCACCAGCTCATTTCCCGCAACAGAACCTGTGATGTCACATGGGCTAAGCTCTGCGATTGGCGGAGGCTGGCAGAAGCAGACGCAAATTAGGTAGAGCTTACAAACTAGACGAACGAGCGATTTACGCTTAAATTTAGGGCACATTCTTTACAAAGCAATAAGAATGATGGGACAAACAGTGGAAGTTACGAAAGCACATGTAAACATAGAAGTACTGATGCGTTCTGCTGTTCGTACTGCGCACAGCATGCTTTGGTTTAGCTGCACAGCACTACGGGGCTTGGGGTTGTCGCAGACGACACTGGCCGATTGACGCAAGCAACGGTGTCTTACGTGACCCCATTTGTCGAGCGAGCACTGTTTCAGGGAACGAATATTTTCTCCCAGAACAAAAACAAGCCAGGTTTAAATGCGGGCAAAAACAAACCAAACGCTTGCCACGGTATGGTGGCGCCATCTAGGTTACGGAACGTAAAGAAACGCGGGAACAAACAACACCGCTGTACAGGGTGGACAATTTTTGAACGGTCCCGTGCCGCCGCAATTGGGCCAACGGGCTCAACGCGTTATTCTTTTCGTTTCCCACGAGACCTAGCAACGCGAAACAGACAATATGATTCAAACTTCTTCAGTAAACCGCGTTGCGGCGATAATTTTAGCGCGGTTTTGACACAATGACTTGCTTCGGCGGCGAGCGAGCAACCGAACATGGCGGCGCCAGCGTTACGTGTCTCTACCCTGTACGGCGGATGCGCGAATGAAGGTACTCTAGGCTGCAGAGCGGTCGGTTCCTGTGATGTCACTTGGGACCACGAAAACGCACGATTGAGCGGGAAAATTAAAATTTTAACCTAAATTGTTTAATTTCTCAGTGAATAAAGCACCGTTTGTATCCGGACAGCGCTGGGGGCACTATAAAACACGAAATCTTTCGAATAAAACCAACTTGCATTTTCTCTTCATGGCTCCTTTAAGCGAGCAATCAAGTCCTGGCCAAAGTTTGGAAGACCGCTATAGGCTTGCTGGCTGTTGGCGACGAATACTAACATTGCATTACACAAAATCAGTGCCGTTTTGTTCTTTTAAAATGCGATAACTATATTTTAGCGATCTTGTATATATTTCATTCCATTTGATCAAACAAAACAACTTGTATGAGCCTGATAGCTACGTTCAAACGACATGTAGTTCCGTGCGCATGGTCTACTTTTACTGAGGGTTCCTAGGCGAACTTTTCACCGGAGCGGGCGCTGGGCTATCCTTCGTCCTGCAACGAACCGTTTGTATCCAGAGGCGGGTTATCCGCTCGAAATGGGGTAGGTGGAACTGCTAAGCGCTACGTTTGGTCTTATGGAGCTAGCACGCACAGGAAGACATGCTGCACTTACAAACACAGGAAGGCGCTTTCCAACCACTCCGAAGTAGTTCTCAATGGCGACGAGGGCAGCCTTGGAAAAGAAAATAAAATCAGTTCAGGTATTCTTATGTTGTAGGGCATGTTGTGATGCTGCGTGAAAATGAATAGGGTTTAGAATTTTCCACCGCCTATATGACTCTTTGGCGATGCGAATGACTCTGTCGGTGATTTGAGTGATTCAGAGGAACGTACATTTTCTGGTTGAGGCTGATGTGAGTCAGCGTGACAACGCAATCAATACTGCCTGTATTCGGTCAGCCTTTTCAACTCGGAGTTTTCGACATTTGATGCGGCTTATAATCATGAACGCAGAGGCAAAACGAATGTATATGTTTGCAGAAAACTTGCGCCCGCACTGAATTTCATCACTATGGAGAGGACAGAAGCAGAGAACACAAATTAAATACACCTATATTGCCTTCGCTGCTGGGTGATTCATATTTTGCTAGAAAAACATCAACAATATTCTAAATGCCGAATATGCGCTATATTCTTGGCTAATTAATGTTCCCCGTCACAATAGAAGGGGTTAGCTAATTAGTGAAAACGAAGCTAAACAGCTGTCCTGAATTGGTGTGTGTTCCTTACTTTATCCTGCTGTAAAATTATTTTGTTGGTGCTTACAATTATTAATTAAATTATTAAATGACAATTCAAGGAGGCTTATCATTATAATAATATAACACAATTAATACAACGTGGTCTTATGCAACAAAATTTATGCGAAATCAAATCAGAAAACAGCACTCCTACTGAAAACACACCTTATAGGCATGGCCATAACTAAATGTGAAAGCTGGCAGTACAGGAACCGGACGCACACAGTCATTAGAACTAACGCCAATTCCACGCCCGCACAGCTTGCAGTGATTTTTTCCATGATTGGTCCTCCCCCAAATAACCCCACATGGCCTCATTCCTGTTTCTACATAAAGTAGTTCATTCATTCATTTCGTGATTGGACGACGTGTCGTGTCCCCGATAAAAGCGGAGAAGAGACGTAGGAAATATCGGCAAATCACAACAGGGCTAACGCTACTAAGTGTAGTGAAGTGAGCTAGTTATATGAGCATTGGCCATGTGATGTCCATGTTGAATACAAAAATTAACGCAGTTCCACTCAACGTTAAAGTTGTCAAGTGTGGAGCAGTGATTCGCCAGAGGGCCTGTGGCGCCCTCTCTTGAATTGATTTAGTATCAGTCTGGCGTTGGCACCAACAATAGCCAAGAGGGGGCACTGCTACTCCTGAGAAACCCTATAAACGGACACGGGGTTGAGTTTCCATTTATGTAGGGTAATTATTGCTCATTTCCTGATTTTTTCCTTATTTTATATTATCGTATACTTATCTGCGGCCTGCAAAGGCAGCATTCGTGGCCCCGGCGCAGCGCAAAGATCACCCCCAACACTTCGCAAATGAGTTTGGAACATTTTGATGATAGTGCACTTAAACAGGAACACTAAGAAAGGAGACGACAAACCACTGCCCTGACTCGCGACTGAGTTTTTTTATTAGAACAGGCACACATTTAAATACTACAACCTATAACCCATGTGACCACACATCATACCTACGTCACAATCCATCGGGTTATTTCCGAAACGTCACAGGTACGAACAAACTGTGTGGATGAAAGCTAGCTTTATCTTTACGCTAGAGACCGATTTAATAAACTCAACTTCACTTTCGTGTAAATGAATCTAAGGCCCGCTAAAGCGCCACGCTCTCTTTTTTCTTATTTATATGTCTCGATAATCTCTCGTGTCAACTTGTCCCTTGTGCACAGAGTGCACTGTTTCCTGAAACGCGGGTTCGCATTTGCACTCTATTGATTGATTGTAGGGTTTAAAGCGCCGACGCAACGCAGGCGATGAGGCGCGCCGTAGTGGAGGGCTCCGGATTAATTTTGACCACCTGCAGGGCATTTTTAACGTGCGCCGAAATCTCGTACACACGGGCGTTCTTGTTTTTCGCCTCCATCAGAGCATTTGCACTCAAACGTGCTGAGCCACGTGCAAGTAGGTGTTGCCCCCTAAAGACCGTTTAATGTTGCAACGACCTAACAATAATACACCTACTTGTCGGTCGTATATACACATGAGCACATAGAAATAGTATAAGGTAAACGACACGCTTTTTGCAAGGTACAAAATCAGTTGCGAGTCAACGCAGTGGTTTGTCGTCTGCTTTTTTAGTGTACGTGTGTCAAGTGCGCTACCATCACGATGTTCCAAATGCAATAACAAGTAGCCCACTTGTCGCTTCTATTGCGTATGAGTACCATGTGCCTCTGTGGGCCACTGGGATCGACTCGGCTTTGCAACGCGAGAGACGAAGGTTCGATCCAGACCGGGGTAAGAGTTGACCTTTTCGAAGCCTCTGTTTGGGGGCCTGACGCCGGGACCATGCACAAGCCGACGACTAGCCGGGCCCTTAAAGGTGCTCCGCACTTAAAGGAAAGAAGCTTGCCACGGGCGCAGCCAGCGGGAGCTCACTCTACTGGCGCATGGCTCGGGCAGACAGCTGGTCAGCGTCACGGCACCGCCGCAGTCAACGTGCTTCACGACCCGTAGTGAATGTGTTAGAAAATTAGGTGGGGAGTTACCACTCGTGCCAACTTAACAAAGTCAGCCCCGTCCATTGTCAACGCACCCACGAGTCATGAGTCCACCTTGCGCTCAAGGCCGGCAGTTTAGAGAACAAAAAATGTGGTTGATTCCTCTTTCGTAGGAATCGGAAAAACACGAAAGTGAGATGTGCCTTCACAAGGACATATGAATCTTTTTTTGCGCATTGATATGAGCTTGCACATCGCTATTTATATTTCGTCGGTATGGCACCGTCGACTTATCAAAATTAGACACTGGATTGCATGCGCCGGAGCACTGCGTAAACAAGAATGAAACCACACGCGCTCGCAAACCATGCGAATGAAACCGAACGGGTTTCCAGCGAATCGTATGGTGAATTCATGGTCCGCTGCAGCGGAAATAAAAATTACACCATCTTCCCGAGGGGACCCCTGAGGTGATGCGAAGCATCGCAGAGTTCCAATATAATGCAATCCAATCTAATTCAAGCCAAGCCAACCCAAGCCAATCCAATCCAATGCCCCTCGCGAGAGAGTCTTCGCTATCGGAGAGGAGAGGGGGTGAGTGGCGGAGAGCGCAGCTGGCGCGGCGACGAGAATGGGGGAGGGGTAGACGCCGACAACGCCGACAACAACGCGGATGGATGCAGGGACAAGGCGAGTGATTGAGATGCGTCGCATCTAAAAAGCATGATTGCGGGGCTGTCTTGTGGGTGTGATTGGCGAGCGACAACTGCTGGTGCGTCGCTTTCCAAATGTGCGACCACTGCGTCCCTGCTCCGTGGAGTGTGCGGCAGACGGTTGCATGGCGAAGAGCTCAGCTGGCGCCAACTGTCGGCGCTCATTAGCATCGTGATACACTACTTCGCTTGACCTCTCTTAGACAGCAACACCATCGAAATAGAGGAGGTTATAGCAGAGATATGTGGCGCGTTCATACGCCTGTCTGCGCTTCAGCTCGTAGCGGCGCCGGTAAAGTGCCTGGCACCTCACGAATTGCGGCGACGGAGTACCCGGCTCGAATCTGGCGCAGCCGCTTTTTTCTGGTGATGTCCTTTCCGTGACGGATATAACGTCAGTCAGATCTTGGTGGCTTCCGGCATAAAATACTTTCGGGTTAAAAACGATTGCCGCCAAGTTTGCGGGGGTGGTTGTCAGCGACCCCGCTTAATCTGCAAACGCGGGAAAAACTGCAAATGTTTTAAGTGCGAATGCACTTCTTAAGCGAGCCTGAATCGTCCGCCGCCGTCGTCCGCATAGCACAGCTGCGGGTGCGCGCGCTCCTCGTCTTCCTCCTCGTCTTCCCTAGCAACGGGGGGAGATAGGCGCGCGCTGCTCTCCTCCTCCTCTCTCCGCTCAGTGACTGCGGGTGTTGGGAGCCTCCTCTCCACTTCGGGCGGGAGAGCTCTCGCTCGCGTAGCGGGCGCTCCGCATTCCGACGCGTGAGGGCGCTCGTGTAGCCCTCGCCGTAACGGCGCGCGCTACTCTCCTCCTCCTCTCTCCGCTCAGTGACTGCGGGTGTTGGGAGCCTCCTCTCCACTTCGGGCGGGAGAGCTCTCGCTCGCGTAGCGGGCGCTCCGCATTCCGACGCGTGAGGGCGCTCGTGTAGCCCTCGCCGTAACGGCGGGGCGCTACTCTCCTCCTCCTCTCTCCGCTCAGTGACTGCGGGTGTTGGGCGCCTCCTCTCCACTCCAAGATCACGATATCCAACGTAATCGCGCAATCAACAACCGTGCATTCGCACTTACACACTCTCCCCCTCGGGGAAGTGCGAGGGAATTTTTTGGAGTTTTTCGCGCCGAAGCTACACGAGCACTATGAGGGGCGTTGTGGTGAAGTGGTCCCAATTAATTATTACCACCTGGGAGGATGGTTAACGCATGCCGAAATCTCGACACACGGTGTCTCCGTTTTCCACCTGTCAGATAAACTGCCGGGGAGGGCGGGATGGAACCCGCGTCGTTGGGCTGACGCAAGCACAGCGTCTTAATGACGAAGACAACAAGGCGCGAGTGGGCGGCTAGCTGATATTTATTGAAAACTTTTAAGCGCTGCATTGTGAAACGCGAAAAAGTGAGCGAAAGAAACACTTTGTGGCACTGGCATCGGACATCGCGGGCACTCGCGGGTGGCGAAATTGTTTGATTGTGGGGTTTAACGCGCCAACGCTTCACAGGCGGTGAGGCGCGCCGTAGAGTGGACGGCTCCGGATTAGGTTTTGACCACCTGGGGATCATTAACGTGCGCCGAAATATCGAACACACGGGGGCGTTTTCGCTTTTCGCCACCTTTCGAAAAGCGGCCGCAGCGGCCGGACAAAGAACCCGCGATGTCTTTGAGCTCAGCAGCACAACGCCTTAGCTACTGAGCCACCGCGGCGGGTAGTGTAGGGCAGGTGCTGAAACGAACTTCTGCGGCCTCTTGTGGTGATCTACAGAGAATCGCGCATGCGCGCTACAGATATTCGCCTTCCTTTCACGTTTCATCGGTAGCTGACTCATTATGGGTTCAATACGCGGGGAACGCTCGCAGAGTATTCGCCACAAAACCTGGGACATCTGCCATATAGAACAGCAACTGTAAAAAAAATAAAGCAGGACGGAGGTCTTGGCGGGTCACAAGCGCTTTACCTTGCAGTTGGCCGTGTCGAAGACCGTCTCGACGAGGAGCACGTCCACGCCCCCGTCCACAAGACCCCGGACTTGCTCGCCGTAGGCAGCACTCAGTTCATCGAAGGCTACGTTGAAGAAGGGAAAAGTGGACGACCAACTACACCTCGACACAACGAGACAGCACACGTACGACAACACCATCCAGCCCTGGGAGACGGCCATCAGGGCCTCGAGCGAGGAGGATCAGCACCAGCTGATAACCTTAGCGGGGGATCTCTGCAAGACTAATGGGACCCCGAATAGGGACCGCGGCCTAGGATCAACTTAGTCTCTTAATGGCTTCAATAAAGGTTTTCCCTTCGTCCTCCTCCTCCCCAGCGTGATACAATTATGTTCTTGCGGGTGCTTATTTCGCTCCCACCTATCCTTTTTCTGGAAAAATTTAGCGTTTTATCCCCTGATGGACCGACCACGACCAACTTTACTTCGAAGTATAGTTGGTCGTGGTATTCCAACGCTTGGCACATAAATCACTTCCCTGATCGCGTTTCTCCTAACTCGTGATGCGATGGCTCGTGTAAAGCCGGCCAGTGTCAAGTAAGTTTTACAAAAGGGTCATATATTCTGCTATAAATTCTCCACTGATGTTTGTTGCGGGGAATGATGTTCACGACCTCCTTCAATGATTCATCAGATATAAAAAGGTAGGAATAAAGGTAAATTAAGATTGATTAGGTGGATTAAATGAATTAATGTAGGCAATAAGATGGAATCAGTTGGAATCAAGTGGATTATGATAGATCATAATGATTTAATCGGGATCAAGATGTACAAGAAGACCGCAAAATAGCGTGGCTGTTGTGTCGACGTGTGGTCCTATATATAAAAAAGTATACCCGTCACACAGTACAGCAGGCTTTCATCTTTAAAAGAGCCATGAAGAGAAAACACAAGTTGGCTTCATTCAAACGACTGCCTCGTTAGAATCATACTGACACCACTTTTAACGTAAACTTCGCTCAAATAAGCTACATAATTAGGAAAAAAGGGAATGGCCATGCGACCCACTAGCTCATTTCCTGCAACAGAACCTATGATGTCATACCAGCCAGCTCTGCGATTGGCGGAGGCCGGCAAAAGCAAACACAAATTAGGCAGCGCTTATCTCGCAGAATGAGCTATTTGCGCTTAAATTTACGGGCAAATTCTTTTTAAAGCCGTAAGAGTGGTGGGACAAACAGTGGAAGTTACGAAAGCACCCGTAAACATAGAAGTACCGATGCGTACTGCTGTTGGTACTGCGCGCACTATGCTTGGTTTAGCTGCACAGGACTGCGGGGCTTTGGGGTTGTCTCACACGACACTGGCCAATTGACGCAAGCAACGGTGTCTTACGTGACCATATTTGTCGAGCGAGCACTATGTTTCACGAAACGATTATTTTCTCCCTGAACAAAAACAAGCCAGGTTTAAATACGGTAAAAAAAACCACCAAAGCAGAAAACGGCTTGCCACGGTATGGTGGCGCCATCTAGGTTCACTAACGGTAAACAAGGCTTCCCAATCGGCTGCAGGGCGGTCGGTTCCTGTGATGTCATTGCAGACCACGAAAACGCACGATTTAACGGGAAAATCAAAATTTTAACTCAAATTAATTAATTTTTTAGTGAATAAAGCATCATTTGTATTTGTACAAGCGCTGGGGGCACTATAAGCACGAAATCTTTCGAATAACACAAACTTGTATTTTGTCTTTATGGCTTCTTTAAAGCACGTTAGAAAACTTTGGCGTCCCTAGTAATGTTTTATTGAACTTGTCAAATACCGCCTCTCGCGGAACCTCGCGCGGCCCATGGAAATACTTCTTTGCCACTCCATTCATAAAAATTTACGGAATGACATAAAAATATGCCTGAACTATCGCGCACCGCTTGTGCTCGCATGTATGATAGACCGATTCCGCTGCCTTTGCCCGCCGGCTGATCCCCTTTGAGTTGAAAATTGCGCGGTGCCGGAAACTGTGGACCATAGCGTGGGACAAGCAAGGCTTACATCTGTGTGCGCCTCAGGTACAGTGTACTAGAAGATAGAGGTGTGTCGTGCGGGGGAAAAAACAAATGGAGAGCGCGGGTCCTTTTTACGGTGAAAATATTGTAGGGAGCACCGGCGTTCACCAGAGAACTCTTGCTGCAGCCAGCGCAACCTAAACATTTTTAAACCACACTCAACAGCTATTTAATATGTTTTATAAACATTACGCCATAAAATGCAGAAATTAAACTATTTAAGCCATAAATAAGCATGAATTTAACAAACAAAAGTTGTGAAGCCATATGGTAAGCAACAGCCGTCGGGGGAGCTGCGTACAACGGGAGCTCCTCAGCAGAAATTTTCGTCGCAAAATTTCGTCGCTTTCCTGGTTAGCTTCAGGCACAAAAAAGATAGCGTGGATGCAACCAAGAATTGAACCCCTCTGTCCCCAATCTCAGTGTGCTCGCAAACACACATTAGCCGCCGAGAGACAGCGAGAGAGAGAAAGCATGTTTATTGCGAGAAGCAATGGGGAGGAGTCCTCAGTCCAAGACCCCTTGAGCTCTTCCAGCCTCAAAGCCCTCAACCCGAGCAGGCGCTGATCGCTGAAGTCGAAGCTGGCCAGAGCTTTCTCACAGAGCTCGTAAAAATCCTCAGAGACACGGGAAAGGGTGAGCGTGACGGTTTATGAAAAGACCACAACTATAAAAATACAGCGATCCGGAGTGCTTACTTGCCTCGTGCAAACAGAATCTAAAAGTTTTAGAATCAAACATAGATCTAAATTCAAGGTGACCGGAGAATGGCGCCATAAAATCTGTCGTCTGATATATAAAACACACAACATATACAGATAACTTCCATTCTGCTACTCATACTATTGGATAATATGAGTAACAATTTGAAATATCCGACTGATACATATGTGGTTTCGGCCGGCCGTGTAAAAGGCGCGTTCTTCCCTTCATTTGTATGACCCAAGTCACCCAACACAGCCGACTGTTCTGGCGCTGCTCGAGCGGCTTCTTTAGACGATGTCAGGTCGTACCCTTCGCTTGCTTCTTTCTCGGCGGTTCCACCACGCCAAGCTTCAATTTGAACATCTGGTTACGTCCTTCACAGTTTCAAGCCAACTACACAACCTTTTTCAAGGCTCGTCCTGAGATTCGCCTGAATTTAGCTCCCTTGCAAAAGGTGGCTACCCCAATATGTCCGTGTGTGAAGTTCCGGAGCACGCATCCACTCGTCAAGTGTGCATTCAGGATAGATTCCGACGACCGACTGGGGTACTTATATTCTTTATGAAGCCTGAATTTTTTTTCTTTGATGAGGGTCGAATTCAAGAAACGCAGACGTGGAAAAATGGTGAGACAACGTTGGTTCGGTCCAAGCTCTTAAGCATCCTGTGCATACCGAGCATCCCAAAGGACGCTCTTGCCGTTAAAGGCCAACTGCACTCAAATTTACCTCGACCAAATTTATTTTAATGCATAGTAAGTAACCCCAAATCAGCTGGGACACAAGTGGTAGCCCTATGAACCGCCTCGTTAATCAGTCAGAACCGTTTAAAAAAGCTCCGCCGCAGACCACGCTGCACCTGCCGGCGGATCGCGTGAAACAGCCATGACGCGCCTGTGAGGTTCCAGCCGACGGGGGCTTCTTCCTCTTGCCAGCCACGCAGGTGGAGAACCGGTCGAGCTCTGCTGCGCACGCTCCACTCACTTGCTGCCCCGTGCGCCCGTAGAGCTTGCGCGCAGACTTTCTCCCGAGCTGCTGACCGACCGGCAGCTCGCTGGACGGCTGCAACGTCACTGCATGGCCGCGCTCTCCTCGGTTTCGGTTTCAAAATCGCCGATATTTGCTGACCGCTTGCGGCGTCCACGCGAGTATTTCAGCTGTTGTATTTTACATGTTGCTTTCTTTTTATGCAGACTATACGGAAACAGGGTTTTCAAGAGGTCGAAATTTTGAGTGCAGTTGGCCTTTAAAGGGGCCACGAAGACAATGTACAGGTTCGGTTCATTGAACAGACTGCTCTCTTTCAATGAAAATGATGCCAGTTTTATCGTAAACTTAAAACGAATTATCCAAATACTGAAACAACATCTGAAGAAGTAGCGACTCCCCGGCAACTTTCCGGTGATCTCCCTATGACGTCGCAGAATCTTGTTTCTGTCATTGGCGAGCGGCCGCCAAACTAAGCCGCCGCCACCAATAAACATAACCGGCGATTTTAGGGGGCCTCTAGTACCACTTGATTGCACAACTCTAATGCTAACGCGCATTTAACCCACTTACAACTGTGTTTTCAGTCCGCCATCTACTGGGTCTCTCCTATTCGTATTACGTCGCTGCAGCGCAACGTTTGAAGGTTATTCTTTATTTCTTGCGTCTATTCGGTTAAAAACCGTCTTTCGTGGCTGCAGCGGAGCTGGGTGAGCTACCAAAGGGTGGTTCATTTAAACTGAACAAAGTTGTATATTATCTTCATTTCCCCTTAAAAAGCCCTCCATTGCATGATGTGGGACACTAAATCATAACCGGTGACTGGAAGCGACATCATCATCGCAGCCTGGACGTGGTACGTCACACTGTAAATACCGACCGCTATAACAACGCTCTACCACGCAAAAAAAGGTATCATGTTATACAGCTAGGAAATGTGTGACCAAGCACACGAGCGAGACAGCCAGTGCTGATCGAGCGAGCGAGCAAGCGAGACTGACGTACACTCGTGAGCAAAAGACTACAGATTACGAAAGTTGCAATTTTGCCTTATTTCTCTTTCGGTTGCAGCTCACAAACTGTTGTATGCAAGTGAGATATCCTATAAATATTAAATTGCCGCAAAACTCATGCATAATACGCCGGGCTGCCGTGCGGCGTAAAATTAAATACTAACCAGAATGTCTGCTTTCGTTGTCCGTAAACTTTTGCTCTTGACCGCACATATTCATGTACGAACACACAGCCCATCTGCCTGCGCATCATTGAAAACGACCAGGAGCAAGATCAGTCGCAACGATCCCCGCACGTACGTGATCACGAAACAGTTGAGGTCCATTCAACCTAAAGCGTTTCATGCGTAAGGGTGCTTCAAATAATGCATGCTCACTGATGTTTCGCTCCTCCGGTCTGTCCACGTAGGGCGATATCGACAGAGTCCGGCTGGTGGGTCCCAGAGCGCCGCACACGAACTTGGGTGAGCCTGAAAACAAAAGCAAGACACAGAAAAAGGCCGTCAAAGTCACCAGACGTGAAATACAGCGCACGATCGAAAAAAAACTGTGGTTGATTCCTCTGTCATAACAATCGGTAAAACACGAAAGTGAAATGTGCAGCGAAATCTGCTGCTGGGCATGATTTGCGGGTCGGCGGCTGTCTTGTGGGTGTGCTTGGCGAGCGACGTCCTGCTGGCGGGTCGCTTCGGCAAAGGTGTACTGGCGTCATTTTCGTGACGGATATGACGTCAGTGAAATCTTGGTCTATCCCGGGATAAAACAGACACTTCCGTGTGGAAATATAAAACCCGAAAACGAACAACCCGAAATACAACGTACTCTTCAGTACTAAAGGTTGCTTCCCTGCAAGAAGGCCCTGTGGCAGGGGGCACCCTTTACAGGCGGCTTGCTTCGTTGTAATGGCGTCACTTCCGTGACGGATATGACGTAAGGAAATCTTCGTGAATCCCGTAACAAAACACTTTCGTGCTAAAAAACGTACCATACCTTCCAAAGAAAGTTGAAGGAAGCGCGAAAGCTTTCGCACGTGAGGGCGGACTCAAAAGTGCACCAAATGCCTCGTTAAAAGTTCGTCCAGTCGATTGTCAAACCATAAAAGTCCCAAATCACTAAGGAAGAACGAACCCATGCGACGATTTACCGCACTTAGTAAACGCACCTACGAACGATCTAAATGTATATTGTTTATGCGACAAAGGTATACTGATATTGTACTCCTTCTTCATGATCGATGCGGGCTGTGTCTTTATCTAGAAGAGTTCCGTTTTCGCGATTCTCAAGTAAGCGTTTGTACACAACGGAAGAGGGCTGGTTTGACGCAAGCGCCGCGTGTCCAGAGATCTTATCAGAGCTTTTCGGTCGACCAACCGGTCTATGGGTAAATGCATTACTTTTTTGACAGACGTCATCGGTCCCACCAGAGTCCTTCAATGCTTTAAAGAATGGACTTGGTCCCACTAAACAAGCTTTCGCTTAAAAAAAAAAGCGGGGGTGAGGGGAACTCGGAGTACCTCATGTGAAGACGAAACTGCCAGTCTAAATGGCGCGCGTGTCCCATCCGCGTCCCGATTGTCTCCGGCTTGTAAAATATTTATTGCTTCGCTTAAGGCTCTTTGAGCCGGTCTACACAAGACGCGTTATTTCAAGAATAGCACTACGGCACTAAACTAGTTCGCCGCCATTAAATGGCCCAATGGAAGTTGCTGCGTGTTGCAGAAGAAACAAAGCAAGGGAGTACCCGGAAGTCGGATGTCTTACCTGTTTCTCGTTCCACAAGGCGGCAAGCCTGGCGGGCTAGCCGCGCTCCCTCCACGTTGAGACGATAGGCCTAAAAGGTGGAGTTTAGATGACACTGTAGCCGTTATCTCATGTTCCGTTTAACACATCACTGGCGGTGTACGCCTTATGGGTTGAAAAATAAAATCAGGCGAATGCAATTAAGGCCAATATTTTTCCTTCCGAAGGCCGTTGGCTGAGTGTAAGTCTCTGTGCTGTGTGCGTATTTATGACAACGTCTGCATAAATGTGAACGTTCGCACGTCAATGCACAGAAGTGACGCAAAAATCTTGGACATAAAAATAGGGCAGCATCGACTTCGCCGCAACGCCCCGCTTTCTTGAATCACATCACCCATCTAACACACAAATATACCGACTGGTGGGTCGTTTTACCGGGTTTTATTGAAATGGGCACCATGTCCACAGAAATCATGGCTGCTCAAAATTTCATAGCCACAGCAGCAGGAATTGCGCGCCAGCATTAATGAAAACAAGGAAGTATTGGAACAGCGAAGACGGTTGTGAATACCGCCATGGCATGTAGAGATCGGATTATGTTTGCAGATTTTTGTTGGTTTTTCCCAGTACATAAGTTTAAATCTTTCAGTAATACTTTTTCCCCAAGACTCAACTTAAGTAGTGTTATCTCCGTTTGTTTGTTAGCCTTACGGCATACGAGAACCGAATATATCTGAATTGGGAAGTCTGCATGAGCCTGTATTACGCGACCCTTGTTTTGCCAAACTGTGAAAGCATGGAGAAGGTTCTAGTTCAGAGAAAAGTGGGCTAACTTCTGGTATTATTCGGGATCTTGTCGGGAGATAACAAAACTTACGAAGTTTTGTCTAGTCCTGAATCTCGCAAAAAAACATCCTCCTCGCGAGGGACACGATCAAATGCAGAGCATTTCCGCGGGGGGCGCGCCTGCAAGTCGTATGGATACGTATTGGTTTGTGTGTGTAATTGTTGTCTTCCAGTGTAGACATTGTCGATGAAGTCGCTGGTGAAACGTGGAAACGTGCCGTGAACCCCCTGCCGCGGCTATGACGCAACGTGGAGCGGCTATGACGCAACGTGGCGCGGCTATGACGCAACACAATCCAACACAATCCACTTTAATCCACTCCAATCCAACTCCAAACCAATGCAATCCAAGCCAAGCCAAGCCAAGCCAAGCCAATCGAATCCAATCCAATGCCCCTCGCGAGAGAGTGTTATCGCGCCAAAATCGCGCCACCACACGAACGCGTGATGTTGACGTCACGATCACGCCACAGATGTTAGCGACCGGAGCACGCGCGAACGACGTGGTTTAAGCGCGAACCGACCGCGGCGAGAGAGCGCGATGCGAGCGCCCCCACCTGTTCTTGCGCGCGAACCGACTGTTGATCAGCGCGAACCCAACGCGGCGAGAGAGGGTGTTGCGCACGTCCCACTGTTGTTGCGCCGACCGAACGCGGCGAGAGAGGGCGTTGCGAGCGGAGAGAAGGCGAGGAGGACGCGGAGAGAGGGCGCACCTGTGCCGACGGTTGAATGAGTCAAGGATATAAGGCTTGTTCGTAACCTTCCATTCTGTGGCGGCTTTGTGGTTGCAGTGGGGAGAGTACCATGTACCTTGCGTTCCGCCC
>JABSTR010001628.1:0-24490 GCA_013339765.2 Haemaphysalis longicornis
TGCGGGGCATCACGTGTGTTGGTGCACGTTAAACTCTAGCACTACTGAAGAATAAATTGGAATTTATAGCTTAGATTTCTGATTGGGGACATTGAGAATAATACACTCATTAAATAAAGATCTGGCAAATGAGATAAATGTGATTTTAATATTTGTAAGAAGGTGACAAATCCAGTAGTCAAAGTACAATAAAATTACCATCAGGTCCCACAGGTGAAACACCAATGACTGCCTCACCGGGAAGACTGCACACAAGTCCAGAGCACACTAATACCGTAAAAACCGCGTATAATACGGACCCGAGTATAATACGAGGTGTAATTGGGGACAGCAAAATCAGAAAAAAAAGTTTCATCCGCATTTTGCGAGGTTAAAGAGCACAGAAAATATTTATTGGCACTGCAGTTACCGTTCAGTCATTGTCAGTTTTCGCTGGCACTGTCTCCCGATGTCCGTTCAGTCATCGTCAGGTTCGCTGCCGCTGTCTCCTGAAGTCGCCTTGGCGGAAATGTCTTCCCACAGAAAATGGTCCTCAGTGCCATCGAGGAGGGCGTTCGAGATGCGCATTTCTTAAAAGAGCGACTGACGAGCTCCTCTGGATGCTGGCCCACGCATCCGAGATCCAGCCACAAAGCACCGCTGGAGAAACCCGCGTCAACATTCGGTAGCTGTCACTTACAGGTCTTCTGACCTCATCCACTCTTCGTAGCAGGACCTGATGCAGTCTTTGAAAGGCTTGTTAAAACAAACGTCTAGCGGTTGCAGCTGGGATTTCATTCCTCCTGGCATGACAATGAGTTCGGTGCGAGGTTCGCGCAACATCTTCACGGAATCGGCCAGGTGGCAGCGAAAGGCGTCCAACACGAGCACTGACGGGAATCCCCAACAGTGCTCCAGGCCGCCGACACCACACAAACTTTATCCAGTCAAGCACCAGTTGCTTTCTCCACCAACGAATGCTGCCTTCGGTGACGCCGAACTGCCGTCCTGGGGCGCAATTCCTGATGGTCTCGGCACATCAAATAACTTTTCTTTTAATTGCAGCCGAATACTGTTTTCGTGCACCCGACCTCGTGATAGACTTGTGGTGAACGTGCCGAGATCCTTCGCGTGGTCAAAACAATCAAAATGGCGCCAGCTGAGAGAAGCAGCAGCCAGCTAACGCCACCGCAAGATAGCGCACCCTCCGCTGAAACCGAAAGTGCAAATTATCGGCTGAAAACTTTGGGATCCACATATAATACGAGGCACAAATTTTACATAGTAAAATTTGGAAAAAAAACCTCGTATAATACCCGGGTTTTTACGGTAGTTCTAGTTGGGGGCCGTAAAAATTTGCGGAGATGGCAATATATGCCCCTATTTTAGGAACGTTTATTGTAATGAGGGTCCAAGGTAAGATCAAAATTTGACGAAAATGTTTCTGTTTGTCTAACATTATTCTCGGTGTAAGCAGGTTGGCGTAGCACTAGCGCTATTTTCGCTGCAATACCGTTGTACAGGCGTATATGTTAGATGACGCTTTCAAATACATCAAGGCTAGCAAGTTGATATACTCAGTTTTTTGCCAAAGCGACAAATTTGTGCATAGATAACGGTGCGTATTTTACAAATTGAAGCTTTGTACGATTACATGCACACGATCAGAGTTACCATTGCTCGCTTTTAGGTAAGTTTCGTCCACTTTTGACATTGCTTTGTACACTGCTTTTGAACACACTTCCTGTGGCAAGGTGCCAAATTTCATATCGTTTCCCTGTGTCGCGTGTCAAGTTGCAGCAGGAAAGCACTTTTGGGAGTAAATATTCCTAGAAACCAAAATCGAATGAAGGCCATGAATTGTTGCTATTTTATTATGTGGTGTTCAGATATTTCGCCCTATGCTATGGGAAATAAACTCAGTATATTTTTATAGTTTGTAGGCTAAAAATTATTCTACGTTGATTTATTTGACAATATTTATCTGCCAGTGCAGATCTTTATTTAGGTGGATTCGAGCTGAACTTCAACCTGGCTTGCACAAAGTGCAATCACTGTCTAGTCAACGTCTTTTTGTGTTTGCCCTGTCAGTCTCATATGGGCCAAAGTATCCTAAAGGAGGCTACATTAGTACGCGTGATTACCAGTGTGGATACCTGGAGCTTTTTGTGTTGAATTTCACCGAAGGTTCGCTTGTTTCAATCTAAATTGGTTTATTGCCCCGTGTTACACGTTTCTCTTACTTTTTAAGTTTGCTGGGCAGCCCTTTGAAACTCGAATATAAATGGCTGTGTATAATATAGTAATACTTTTATATTACAATGTGAAACTGAGCCTTGAAAGAGCTATACCACCTCAAAATGGTGAGACTACAGTCATCCACAGAAATACGAGGGGCTCTATGCATGGGAGACTGCCTAGGAAAGGAACGACGTATGCAGATTTCTCTTAGAAGCCATTTGTTACAAAGCGCCTGCAGATGCGTTAGTTTGTTTTAATGATTTTTACGGAGGGAATGAAATCTTTGTGAATAAATGGTAGCTACTCCTTTTTTTCAGCCTGGAAACATCCTTTATGACAAAAAACGGAAACTGTATAAGCTGTGTGATTTCGGCCTTGCTACTCGTTACAAACGGGTGGTGTCTTCAAGAGATCCCACATCTGGCCAGACTTCAAGTTCCTTGGACCTCGAGAAATATAGTAGCCCGTATGAAGCACCTGAACTGTTGCAGGGGGGCTCCTATAGCAGCAAGGTAATTTTTTTGCTTCATGAGCTTTATTTCCCAGCATGTTGGATGAATGCTTTTGTTACATTACATTGCCGGGTTGTCAGCCTTTCGGTCTGTCTTGATCAGTCAGTATTCCTCTAGGCTTTGTTAGTACAATGCACTGACAAGAGAGTGCAAATTTCACCTTCCAATATACAAAGATGGATAGAGTGGGCGGGTGAATGGAGGGACTAATGAGGAAGGAAAATATACTCTGCGAACCGAGAAGTGACGGAAAAGCAGGACGAAAAATTTTGGCGAAGTGCTTTTAGCCAATTAACACAAGTCCGTCACACGACTCTGTGAGTATTGTAGGGACCAGGGTTCTTACGGCGGCCTAGCTCGATTCTCGAGATTCGGCCGCAAGGCTAGCTCTACTAAACACCGCCACGGATCGCCAACTTGGCGTAGCAGCAGCGAACATCAACGAATAGAGGACATGGATTTCGCTTACTCCGATGTTTATTGCACTGCAATAAGGGGTCGTCGGGCGCGTCGCTCTACACCGCCGCGACTACAGTGAAACTTCAAAAACGATGATGACCCTCCGTTGGATCGGTCGCTCGCAGTCGATCGATGCTCCGATGAACGACGACTCGGTGGCTCGTTGGCCACCGCCACATAGTCGACGACGGCCTACTCCAAGTAAAACTCAAATGTGCAGTATGTCAATTTTTTAACACTAAGTTACACTTCTCATGGCTCGTGATAGTAAACAAAAGGGGGGGGGGGGCAAGGCACGCGTCGAGCGGAGCTCGCCGCTCTCCACCTCCATCTCCTCTTTGTCGATCCCTCCTCTTTCCAACATCAAACACCTTGGTTTTTACAACAAAATCCCACCCACACAAGGGCCGTCAGAACCTGAGAGTGAGGATGGCTCATTCATTAGCCTACACTAGGTCACTGATTGGCCACCGTGGCAAACAAAGCTAGGTGGGTTCAAAATAGTCACGTGACCCACCTCTCACTCTCATACAGAAACCCAAAGGTATTCCGCAAAACACAAATATAACACAAACGAAAACGGACAAACTAAAAGCAGACTCAACTCCGGAAATCGGCTCTCGGTCGACACGTCTTAAGGTATTATCATGCGGTGCACGCCTATGTTTGTGCTCCGCGCCACCAATATTCCTTTACTTTGTCAAAAGGGTACAGACACAACATTTTGAAGGCGAGATAACTTCGGAGATATATTGGTGTGAACACATATACATCATCTGCAAAATATCAGCGGCGAATACAGCTTAGAACATATCTAAAATCAATTTTAAAGTGCGCGAAACGCAACCTAGCAGCCAGCAGAGGACCACGCGCAATCGACATCCCCAGGATATTTTAAAAATAAACAACATCCAAACACGTCACGAGTTTGTGTTTGCCGCTTCCGCACTGCCGGCGTTTTTCGCCGGCTCGGCCGGCTCGCCGCTCCAATAGGAGGGCCGGAGGGCGGAGCTTCTGCTCTCGAGAACGAACGACCCGATCGTTGGCGGCGGAGGCGCCGTGATTTCGTCAGCTCATCGGGCAGCTGGCCGCGACAAAAGTGCTACAGCGATTCCAGGCACTCTGTTTCTATTACTTTTTATTTACATTGAACGCGAAAACGCGCCGGAGACACGAAAAGCCCACTGTGCGAGCCGCACGGTCGCTGTACAGGCGGCGGCCAAGGCCGCAAAGTGGCCCAGGCCGGCGCAGGTAGCTCGAGTGATAGCTTGTTACCGCTGCACGAAATTGTACCCAAGTTTCAACCATGGCAGCTCATATGAGAAAGGAGTTAATGATGCGATGGCAGGTTGCATTAAAAGACAAGCATTTCCCAAGTGAGAGGGAAGATGGCAAAGTGCGAATGCCCGAGTTTGCCCGAAGTTACCCGATTTGATCCGGAGGGGCGCGCCGTCGCGCGAGCGCCCTCGAGCGTCGGAATGCGGAGCCGACGAGCGAGCGCCCTCACGCGGACGGAACGCGAAGCGAACCGGCGCAGCGGCGCGCAGCCCGCAGCTACGCCGAGCAGGAGACCGTTGCTACGCACGCTTTCTCTCCACCTCCGCGCCGTTGCTAGGGGAGAGGGGGAGCGCGGACGGCGGACGAGTGATTCAGGGAGCGGCGCGCCGCCCGCAGCTACGCCGAGACCGTTGCTACGCACGCTCTCTCTCCTCCTCCGCGCCGTTGCTAGGGGAGAGGGGGAGCGCGGACGGCGGACGAGTGATTCAGGGTCGCTTATAAAGTGCATTCGCACTTAAAAATTGTCATCTGCACCGAGAGCGGCAATCGAATATCCGCTGCAGTGCTAAGTCGAACACATCTGTTGGCGGACCTGTAGGCAGACCGGCCGGCTGCTCCCTGCGCGCGTCTGTCTCGAACGTCGCTCTTTAGACGCGGTAGCATTTGCACTTGCAGCGCCTGCGTCACGTGCACGATCGCTTTTTAATTAAGCGGCTCACGAGATCAGTACGTGGGACATTCGCAAAAACTTCTGGCGATGCGGATTCGACAGTGCTACGGCAGCTCTGCTCTGTGATATCCCTCCGATGGTCACGTGGTCAGCTTTGTTCACACAAAATCCATCGGTTCGCGGCATTCGCTGAAACCGAAAGTGAGACTGGCCGCATTAAAAATGCCTCTAATTAAACAACCGTCGCACGCTGAAGCAAATGAGGTTTCTACAGGCGATAAGTAGGGCACTAGCTACTTATCGCAACAAAAAAAAACAAGATGCAAAATTTTTGTGTTAGTGCCTCTTTAACTCGTGCAGTGCCGAACAAAGCTTGGTCGCCTATCTATTGCCCGGCTAGTCGCCCGGCTCAGACGCATGACGAAATGTGGAACTTCGCCCAGTAACTTTGAGCAGTGCAACTGTCCAAGACTGAACGTCGGGTGACTTCCTTCTAAGTATGAACCAATGACGCATCCCTCAGCTCCCGTCCGGTTCAGGGAATCTCGTGGCGGTAATCCTTCTCCGAAAGCTTACCTCGCTTTCAGCTATTATGGAGCTCCGGGAATCGCTCGTGGGGTGGACACGAAAGCGAATCGAATAACAAAGAAGCCTCCGCGGTTCTGCTTAGGCCCATCGCGCCTAACTCAGCTCGGCCGGCGGGGAAACAAACACCATACAGGTAAACAAGCCAACCACCAGCGGAAGATATCTAATTGCCGGGCGGTTTTAATTAATAAGGGAGGGGCCCGAACTTAACAACCACCTTAGCTAGGTCGGGAGAAACAAGCCGAGGGCGGACAAAGGAAAGCCAAAAAGGAGCAAGTCGTACTTACGGCCGCTCCCGATGATGGTTCGTACCCAATGAGGCGCTCCTGCTGTCGACGGCCCCAGACCAGGCCGCTCGGAACTTCCGGGCAAAACCTGTCACGTGAGGGGTTCGGCAGCGCCCCTCGCCCTCACCCTCTCGCAGCGGGGAAAATGTGGGGGCCGCGGGGGAAAGAGGGACATCCCCCTCTCGCCTCCGCGGCGAGCCGAGAGAGGTCGGGACTATGGCGGACCTCTGCAATATCCACATCTCTCCCCCCTTTGACTGAAGCCCCTCGACACCGAGAGACTCCGGCCAACGATGACCTCACCGTTTGTTTTGCCGGCTGGCACACCTCTTGAGCAAGTCCAAGACAGTCCAATCGAGAACATGCGCAACAGCGCCAAAGTCCACGTTGCACTGCCCTGCCACCACATAGTTCGCCACAATCCTCCGGTTTACCTGATTTCGTCAGTCTGCCCGCAAGGCTGGCCGCGTGCACTGTCGGCCGGCCCAAGGTCCGCAGGCCCCGCCGGTGAAGTAGGCTGGGCTGGTTGAGGAGAGGGCCCCGGGAGCAGGCTGCTTCCAGGCGGTCACTTCCCGCAGCGGGTCGCCCCGCGCCGACGGGGCGCTTGCCTGCTGCACCGCTGGCGGCTTCCGCTTCTTACGGGTTCAGCAGTGACGACCTCTGATGACCGGACCCGGGCTGGAGGCCGAGTTCGTAGTGCTGCCTCTCAGGTGGCTAGTCAGCCAAGCGCCAACGATGGCTTTCGCTCGACGCACCTCGGACGAGCGCCTCCGCCAACGTGGAGGAGGGGGCGCAGTCAGCTGACTACGAGGTGGCCCGTTGCGCAGTTCACACGCAGTACGGGCGGCGGGGTGCTGTTTTGGCGTAACAGCTGGGCTCTCGTTCTCCCCTGGACTGGACTCGAAATGACTCTCCCCGGGTGGCGGCTGGCCTGGTGTGGTGGCATCGTGGTTTGAGAGTCGCTCGAACCGTAGGCGTGCGGACTTGTACGCTTCGGAGACGGTGGCGCACCCGGTCAGCGACCTCGAATACTGCGGGTGCTGTAGTGGTGCGTCGGGAACCTGAACCTTCCTTCCGCAACTCCTCCTTTGAGCTCGCGACCTCGCGAGCCCGAAGTGGGAGCGTCAGCAGTGGCTTCCTGCCGGCTGGCGTCCTCTGTAGTCAGTTAAGGCTGAAAGTTGGGCTAGTTGGTGTTGACTTAGAACCATTTTACCAGCGAAGAAAGAAGGAGACGGGACACTCGCTAGACTTCAACTGATCATCTTTTACTTGAGACACGTAATATATGCAACCGCTACCTGGCAGGACTAAAAATATAACACCTACAAATGAAAATGATAAACACAATGTACAGTCACAGATGTGCACCACCCTCACGCCCAAGCTACGCCCCGCGCATCCGCCCTTGTAGGACGCTTAACTCTTTTTTCGTAAGAGCGATAGAAGGCACGCTGATACACCTATCTGCCTCCCTGTGAATATGGAAGACCTCCGAAATCTCTCGTTTCACTCGGTCGCGCCCGCTGCCTAAAACACGCGTGGCACCCAATGCTGGGACACAACCAGGACACCGCTTGCAATGGTCGTCCAAGTGGCCCCCCGCGGCAACGATGAAACTGCAGCTCGATGCTCCCTCAGATGGTCGTTTATACAGCGCCCCGTCTGCCCTACATAGCATTTGCCGCAGGACAAGGGAATGCTGTAGACAATGCCAATTTTACGGGTGACAAACCTGGTGGCGTGTTCTATTGTGCAGCCTTGCATCTTGTTCTCGTTAACGGCTGGGCACATCCGCATCAGCTTCCCAGGAGCAGTAACCAGTACATCAACACCACATTTCTTGCCCACTATTTTCAAGCGGTGCGTATGTTCACCAGCTCACTGGCTACTGCTCCTGGGAAGGCCAAATGGAGTAAGTCGTATTTACGGCCGCTCTGTATGATGGTTTGTACCCAAAGAGCTCCCCCTTTGTCGACGGCCGCGGACCAGGCCGCCCGGAACTTCCTGGCAAAACCTGTCACGTGAGGGGTTCGGCAGAGCCCCGCCCCCCGTCATCCTCCCGAAGCGGGAAAATTCGCGGGCCGCGGGGGAGAGAGGGACATCCCCCTTTCGCCTCCTCGGCGAGCCGAAGAGATTGGGAAGGTGGCGGACCTCCCCAATTCCCGCAGTATTTACGGCATCATATTGGCATTCATCCAATCCACCGTTTCGTGTTAATGTTGAATACCTTACATATTTTAGTATTCCAAATACCTCAAAATTCTAATGCATTATTGGTGTGCAGAAGCCGACAGTTTGCTTGTCTTGATCATTTTTATTTTTCTGTGAATATATTGTGTGTGGGTACATTTTGTGATCAAATTATAGAATAAAACAAAAGGGTCTTTGAATTCAAAGCATATATTATTAAAACCTTTTTAATGAAACGTCATGCTTTGTTCGCGGCTGAGGTTTCACACTCCAGTGGTTAGTCTTCTACATTCGTTATGTCAAAATTACAAAAAAAGTGCTTCAAACCATGCTTTTTTATTTTCTTTTTGTGTGCTTTGTTGCCATTATCTGGTTTTGTAAGTGAACCACGCATTTCTTCTGTTTTTTCGGTTCTACTTCAGAAATCCTGTTTCGATAGCGAATGTGTGTTGTGTTGCAGGCAGTATACTTCACTGTCTTCGTTTAATTTGAATTTAATGTTTAATTTAATGTTTTATTTAATTTTAATGTTTTCAATCTAAGGAAATGTTTGCACAAATTAGAGAACTCCTGAGAAATCTGCGCAGAGGAAACGTACCGGTATTCTATTTAACAACTTTGCCTCTGTTTTTTTTTGTTGACTTTTGTGATGCTGGCATTCTCCTGTTTATATTAGAGCTCATGTGGGCTCCTAAAACTTTTGTTTTGTTGAGAGCCTTGCTTGGTGTCTGACTATGTGATATTTGGTGGATGGGCTGGGAACGCACTGCTTGTGACCGCTGGGACACCGGAAACCCTCCAAACGAGTCCCACTCAAGACAGCTGCCGACTGAAACTTCTACCCTCGTATGTGGTCTTGTGAAGAACCACTCCATGAAAAGAGAGGGCACGACTGCCAGAAACTGCGCTGGAATCGTCACCGACGCTATAAGCACATCTCCTCTTGTCGGCCAGTTGCCAGAAGAGCCACCCTTATTTTACTGGTCCCATCCGAACATCTAGAAGAATGGCTTGCAAAAGCGGAGCAAGTGTTGGTCTTCAAGCAGTGGGCGATGAATAAACCCTAATGCAAGCGTCTTACAACCTCAAGCGTCTTACGAGCATCTTACAGCAGACATTTAAAGACTGCTGGGAATTGGCCATGAAGCTGCTGCCACCACTGTTGTGACTTAGCCATGCTGAGCCGGCGACCAAGTGCGGCGTAGAGCTGAGCGACGAAGCTGTCGAGCAGACGGGGAGTTGACGCAGCATATTTCAATATGGACAAGGGAACAAAAGCGTTACATGAATCGCACTAAGGCGACAGCACGTCTCGACTCGTTGCCTCGGACGAGAGCCGCATCGCCGCCGCTTCCGGGCCCGTTTTATACTCCCGGAGGTCCGTTGCAGTGCGAGTAATTCAAATTCCTCCAATAAGAACTCTCCACTGAGCGCAGATTGAATCAGACAAATTAAAAGGAAGGATTGCGTCGGCCGGTCTTCCCCGAAGGGGAAAGGAAAGGCGACTCTTGGGCGTTGTGTCCTGTCATGTTGAGGCAGGTCTGCCGCAGGCAGTTTGACCGACGCGGGATTCTAGCAAGCAGTCGCCGCGTCGCCAGGCGAAGATAATTTATGCTGGGCGCTCTGGCATAACAAGACCTTCTCAGGGAGCTTCACAGCATGGAAATAGACCAGGGACACAAAACACAGACTACAAACAAGCGCTTGTTTGTTGTCCTTTTCTTGTGAAACCTGTGGATGACCGACTAGCGGGCACCCTAACACCCCTCTTCAGAACGAAACGAGATGACACAGATATGTAGAAGGAAAGAAGCTGCGGTTTTATTCGTAAGGGGGGCAAAAGATCTTCACTGGACAGATCCGCAACTCTGAAGGCCGTCGCAGAATGGAACCCAAAAAATAGCTTTTCGGCTCCAATTTTAGGTTCAGTTTGGTTCCGGTTCGAAACCCTGCACAAAGTTAATGACGAAGTGGGTGCAGCTATCTCTCTGGACATCGGCCTGTCCTTAGAGTTCGAGGTTTTGTCAAACTACTGCCGTGTTTGCAGTCTTCAGAACGACATGGTATCTGAAGAATAAATCTGGCACGTGTCTGTGCGAAACAAAACCATAGCTGCTCTCATGGCATGCAGTCCGAAGCAGCATTGAGGAATCGTAAATGACATGGCTGTAGTTTTCCCCTTCGCTTCACGACATTTCTTAGTGATGGGGATAGTAAAGCGTACAATGGAGGTTTCGACGCCAGGGTGTACGGTGCAGCTGTCATCAGCAAGGAGGACTGCACTAATTGTGTTGCAACGCGCGTACGCCTTGGAATAGAAAAATTGCTGGCACCCCAGCATCGAGGCGAGAAGCTCACGCCTCCCACCATCGAAAAACTGCAGACTTACCGCCAGACAACCATCAATAGCAATTGAGGGCACACTTCGGGACATGTACACTTCTATGTATGGGCGTCGTAGTTCCACTTTTAATCCACGGATGGTGCTGGCCGTCCCAACTACTGCACACTAGGCCCATATAATGGTGCCAGAACAAGCGTGATGTAGCAATGGGCGAATCTGCACTACAGCACACGGCGATTCTGATGAAGGCACAGAGTCTGGCAATGCTTCCAATATTCAGACACCTTCCGAACCAGAAGCGCCTGGTCCGATGACTTCAACGGCAGACTCAAAACGCTGCTGCGTCTATCGACACTGAAATGTGGCCAATGTGCCCGAAAGGGAAGTTTCCTTCCCGAAATGCAGTGCAGACCACCACAGCCATTCCTGTGCTCTGGTATAGCCGGGGCCACGCAGGCTTCGCGGTGCTCCTGGAGGAGCTTGGATTGCTCCCACCAGGAAGATTGATCGCCCTGGATGACTTCAGCGACAAGAGTCGCTTTCAGATAGATGAATGCCGAACAGACTACTGAGGCCAGGGCCCACCACCGCACATCGGCCAAGATAGCTCGTCTACAGGGTACCGTTTGGAGGGAACATGAAGGGAACATGTACTGCGGGAGAATTATAACACTAAGGCCAACTCCGCGACATACAGTACAATATCGTTACGACCAAACGGAATTTAACAAAATATTATATATAACGAAGCACATCGCAATTCCCTTGAATATCAAATAGACGCCCATGTATTTAAGATGTGTTAACGAAGCTAAAATTTCCCCGTAATTGGCATAATGAACTTTTCTTTCCATAACAAGCATTTACGGACCATTTCAGCACCATTCCGGTCACTGCCTTGTAGAGCGCGACGGGGTACGTCGCATCTGGGATGCGCTAATTCAAACCCAGCGCTACCTAGTGGCCGGAAAGTCCCTCGCACTAATACGGCTGCAAGCGCCTGGCATACAGATTTCAAACATTCGCCCCCAAATGAAACGTACTGCAAATACTACCATTTGCTTTTTAGTGTCATGTTTTAGGGCAGCAGCACTTGGACTGCATTTCACTGTAAATCTGTTTCACACAGTAGCAGAACTTAAGGCTGGCGGCTTAAAGGGACACTGAAATGAATTTGTCAACCTCCCGGTTTTGCTTGCACTGCGTAGACTGGCTAAAATTACCAAACGTTTCATAATTTTCCAGTTGATAAGTCGGTAATTATGTCGGTAATTATGTAAATCGGTAATTAAAAAGCGGGAAAGAAGAAAAACTACCATGCGTGGTCTGTGGCGGCCGCAACAACTAAAGGCTGTGACGACAGGAGGAGATGCACTTTGGTTAGACGATATCCAAGGTTAGCATTCAAACAAGTTTTGGTTTCGGTTCTGTAAAACAACATGCTTGACATGCGGCGGCATCGTTGGATGGGCATTCTCGATATCTCAGTAATCGTCGTACCGCGCTTCTGCCATGTTGTCGGGTGTAAAATGTCTAAGATAAGCCTCCGAGGACTGCTTGGAATCGTAGCAATCACTAGCCGAGGCCTAGGCAGTGGATGAACGCCCTCCGCGTCACCGCCGGCGTTCAAATGCCATGTGTTTTTCCCGCTTATTCGCAGCTTGCCTTACTTATGCCTGTATCGTAAAAAGCGTATTCGCACCAGGACAGGGGTCTGCTGATTCTGGCCTGCGCCGACTGCCCGCAAGCAGTCGGTACTTATGGTGACAGCACGCCAACGAAAACTCGCTAGCAGGTCAGTGTCAGTCTGCGCTCGTTCTACGAACTCGCTCTTGGAGCAGTGAACGTTACGGCCCAAAAAATGGTGAACTCAGTTTAGAAAACATCGGCCGCGAACGAAAAACGCCAACTTACAAAAAATCACTCGAACTGGTGACTTGCAAAGCAATTAAGCCCAGCGTTTCAGACCACTCGGCCACGAGCCAACGCTGCCAAGGCTGGATATATAAAGTTTATAATGTACAGCCAGTTTACAATTTTATTTAGTTCTAGCATTTGAAATACTTTAGGTGACTATTTGTTGTATAGCGCTCGTGCAGTAAGCGTCCCCCAAACTTCCACTATATCTCACGTCTAGCAATTGCATTTCCTAGACAGAAAAGGGTTCGCAGATGTGTGGTCGTGCTGCTGACTGCTGGGATTTTTCACCGAGCACAAAAACTGCTTCCTCCTCCGTAGTTTTGCGGTGTACAGTAAACGTTTCAGTTAATTTTATTTCCCTAGTACCTATATTGACTTCGCTCACTCTTATCCCGCCTTCAAGTGGCCTTAGAGATTCCTACTAGCATGCCAGTCAGCGAAACGCCGCATGTGCACTTGTGCAGCGCTTGTGCGGAGCGAACCGCAATCGGTGGTCGATGCAGTGTACAAACTAACAAACTAAACAAAGCCACATTCTTCCGTTCACAAAGATGCTGTGGCCTCAGTTTCAACTGAGCGAGCGAATTGCGACGACCTGTCGGCGGCCACCGCATAAACGCTGGGCCGACTGACCACAGAACAGACTGACTCCGCCGAAAGGTCGGCGAGCCGTGCAGTAGCGCAGCCAATTGCCAGCTCATCTCCTGCTGACGTCACACGAAAACGCCACAGAAAATGGGCGAGGGTGCAAGGAGGAGGACAGCATTTTCGAATTGCTTTTTCTGCTAAATAAATTCGCCTAAACGCGCTCAGAGTGGTCGAAACATGGCCTATGGACTCCGCACTACAATTTGCGCTAGTAATCCCGCAATGTTTACAAATCACTTCAGTGTCCCTTTAAGTCGTTCTTGGACCTGTGGGTCCTCCAGCTGCGGCGCGATTCTCAGGAAGCGGAACGACAAGTCTTGATGGGGTAGAGCCTTACTGTAATCTGCTAGAAAGCGAGCATGAGCCGGTACAGCCATGTGAGCATGCAACAGCTCGTGAGGAGCGTAATGAAAATGATGATTAGCATCGTCTGCTACAAGGGGTGAGGAAGAGGAAGTCACAGCAGTCGTGAAATCACCCCTTTCCCCTACCCAAGACTCTTTTGTATGCGGGCCCTACTCTTGAATTTCGACCGCAAAATCGGGCGTCGGGAAATTGCCCTACTCACTCGCCAGCACGTTCCCGGTCTCGCGGCCCGATCTCTCACTCCCTCCAACGCGGTTCTAGGTTTCATCGTGGCGCGGTTTCCTACCCTTGCATATTATTTTCATGCATTGCCGACTTTCCTTAGAGCTTAACTCGCGCTAATCAAGCACTGCGCCAGCACCCGATAGAGGCGTACGCTGTAGGGGTGCGTTGGCGAGCGAACACGGCACTTTTCTGGCGCCTGACTTTTTTGCCGAGCTACAAGAGTACGGCACGCATTCACGGCGCCCGTCTTCGGGCCGCGAGGGCGACGGTCGCGACGGCTGGTGCTGCTCTCGCGAGTACAATTCCTGCGAGGCGCACTGCAAAGCATTCACAGAACCTCGGATGGGGAGCCGGGCCACGACGCTTGCGAGGCGCCATACGCAGATAGCTAGAATTGGTGTCACACAAACAGAAGCACATTATGCGACCGCTTACTTCTTTGCAAGAACCAACAACACCACGCAGAATTCAAAAAGTTGAAGCGTTATTAAAGACATCGCAAGTTTAGGCAGGAACGAGCGCAAGTTCTCAGGTACGTTTTCAGCGGTATTAGACAAACGGCGTTTTTCCACAGGAAGACATGCTTGAAACACACATTACCGGTGCCAAAACCCACGTCACAGGCACCCACAGGAGTAAAACAGCAGATGAAGTGCGAAAAAACAGGCAGCCGAGACAGAGACACATCTAAGACGTACGCCATGAAGAAAAAGAACGAGCGAAAGGGTACAAACGCTAGTAGCCCGGCGGCCGGCGTTGTGTTATGACACACAAATGTCCCATGCCTAAAAAACGCGATGAAATCTCGCCCGTTATTTCAAATACCCTGCTCTATACTTTAAATAGACATTCTTTCGCGATGCAGTGCCGTAACCATTTTGGTAACTACTTTTTCCTGTGCTGTTGCGTGTTCCGTGTTGAAATGCGACAGGCATGCTTGGTTGGCCGCTTGCGTTTATCGCTTGGATAAACCTCGGCCTCCGATGCGCATACTCTGTGACGCTACTTCCGGTCACCGTTTGCTTGGCGCTCGATCAATCTTTCACGTAATGTACCGATGGGTGGCCGTTAGATCGAAAGCCAATGACTTACCTTGGAGATTCCAGTCATTGGTCATAGGCCAATGCTGTTTGGGCGCCTTCTCCAAGGCTCGAGTGCCTTCACTACTGGGAAAAAGAAGGCGCAAAGCTTCCGGTTATAGAAAAAAAAAGAATATAAACTGCCACACAGTGTTCATGTACACACAGTAATCAAAAGGAAGTGTATGTCCCTCGCTTTTCTAACCACCCTATGCACGTCATTCATGCTTGTGCGGAAACTGTCTTTACGGAAACCGATAGGAATGGTTTGGAAGTGCTTGACAACCTTCCGTTGCTTTTAGTGCTGGCAAGAGCACAACATGGTCGGCTAGACTTTGTTTAGCCGGATATATTCATACAGAACAAGACCTAAACATCAAGACGAAGCAAACCAGATAAGAAGCAATGGCAGGCGCCTTATTCAAATGCCCATACACATTCCAGTAACGAGTGAACTGCAGAGAGGCGGCGCCACCCGTCCCGATTTCTGGTCCTTATAGTTCTGAAATTCTTGTAGTTTATTCTCTCTAACCCGTGGGGTTTTGAATATGTTGAGTACAACGACTGTCCCTACATTTTCGCACATCGCACACAACTGATATCGTTCTCGCGGCTGTCCTTGTCGCATGGGTATGAAAAATTGCTAATATTTTTTTAGTGGATTCACATGGATTTCATTCATTTATGGTCATTTCACCTATGGCGTAAAAAAGCTCGACATATCCGTGACTGACGAATTCTGCTGGCGATGATTCCAGGCATCGCTTCCAGTCAAAAGATATGAGACAGCTTGAGTGGAAGTGAATTCCACAGCTCCACAAAGGAAGCTTGCACCCAAATGTTTTCAGTGTTAGAGGCACGCTAAGAGGGGCCTTGATCTTGATGCTGTGGAGGCCATAATTGCCGTCTGATATATAAGAAAAACAATTTGGTTATTTGCAGGGTGATATTTACAGCTTAGGGGCTGTGCTTGTTGAACTCCTTTGTCTATTCGAGACGCCTGAGAAGACGGATGAAAATCTTCGAATGCTTCGCAGAGGTGACACACCCAGTCTTCTGGAATTGTATTCAACAGAGGTTACTGACATGGTAAGGATGTTAGGTTGAAAGTGTTGTTTGTTAACAGGATAAACACTTTGCATGTTGGATAGTGTATAATAGTGTAGTTTTTTACCTAGATCTCTATCAGTAACTCTATTTTGAAATGAAAATTTTAGCTGACAGTTTTATTACCAATTTTCGGAATGGCGGTTCATAAAACAACATGCTGATTTCACTGTAAATAAGACAATAAAATTTGCAATTATAATTTGGCTGTAATTGTGTCGCTGTAGCCCCATAAACATTGAAACGGTGCCTGGGTGGACGTGCCGCGGAATATAATATAGATACGCGTCGCAATAAACATACTTTCCCGTTTCAGCATGCTGCTCGGCACTTGGGCTGTACCGACTGTCTTCCCGATCGATGATATTTAGAAAAGCTTGCAGTACCTAACAGACCAAAAACAGTTCCTGACTACCGTAGTTGTTGCAGATACCTCTTGCAAAAATGTGGAGCACGCTAAAACATTTCAGTTTTCCACAATTCCCTCTCGTTGCGCTACACCTTTCATAGAAAAAAATGAAGGAAGCCACACTAACACGTAAGACTTTAAGGTAGCGAAGCTGAGCAGAACCTTCGTGGTGGTCACGAAGTTTTAATTCCACGATTGCAGCCGATTTGCTTTTTCCCTGCCGCAATGACCCTTAGGCACCACTGTTGCTATAAGTGTGAGCTTCCTTCATCTTTTCGAAAGCGATAATCATTGGAGATCACTTTTTAGGGGATGAAATTACACTGAAATTATTGTTAGGTACGCTGACATTAGGTACACTGATAATAATGTGATAATGTTCGGTTTATTTCTCTAGAAATACTTTTTATAGTGTATTTGGGCATCAAAGGAGTGTCTGTTGCATCATAAGCGGAACGAAAAAAAACTTCAGGATCCCACAACACTCACGTGCACGCTGGACATTTTCTTGGTATTTTTGACTGTGGACATTAAAATTCCAATTTGTTAAACAGCTCTGCTGTTAATATAAACAGCGCTGTTAATATTGCACGTTCACATCCAAATGGCCTTGCAGCATGGGGAAATATTGCTATAAAGACAGTAAAAACCACTTGTGAATGACCGTTTTTCAGCTGTGCTCAAAGGGACACTAAAATGAATCTGTCAAAGATGAGTTTGTTTCTCTAAATATACTTTTTACGTGTATTTGCCCATAAAAGAGTATTTGCTATACAATAAGGGGAACGAAGAAAAATTGCAAGATGTCATAACGCCTTTAGCCGTGACGCAAAACTGCGCGTAAATTTTTTTGTGTATAATTGGATTGAATGTCCATATTTTAAAAGGGGATTCATGCGGGCTCGCACATGTATTTTGTTCTTTTTAATGGAAGATGCTCTACTACGTTTGCAACAAGCTTATATGGAGTACTGTAATAGATGTTGCGGAAGCTACCGCGAGTCACGGCCCAGAGCCCTAGACAGAGCTATCCGTGCTTGTTTATTAGATGTGATTGAACCACTAGGGATGAGGATCGTGGCGCATGCGCACACCCGCTTCGTCTCGTCTTCCTCCTTTTGTACAGTAGTCATGGAGTAAAAAAAATAGGACATGGCATGACATCATACAGCCAGCGCTCGAAAGCCAACCGCCGTTGAAAACACTCCCTCGCCGTTTCCCTTTCTCAAGCCTTCGGAATGCGCATAGCAAGTGGCCCAAGATGCTTTTTTCATTGTAGCTTAATGCAGGAATTTGTTAGGTTGGAACCAGCGTGCTTGCACATGGCGGAGTCAAGTGGTACAGTGACGTTTATGGCTGTCTTAAATTGTACTTTTACGACTAGGCATCACGCTTCTCCAGTGGAGCCGTCACCAACATTTGTCTTCCTATATGTTTGTTAGGTGCAGCGGTGGCGCAGAGGTATTGAATGCACCTCGTGTGCAGAAGTACCGTGGTTCGAATCTCGCTGCTGGACAATCCCGCCCAATTAAAAAAAGAAAAAAAAATCCGCGTGTTGATGGAATTGCAGAATGAGGCTTGCGGTGCGGCCTGTCCCCAGCGACCATTGCCGGTACGCCCTCCCCCACCAGGGCAGGATTGGCCACCCTGGTGTAGTAATGGCGACAACCTCCCATGAATACGCCAATTAACCCACGGCCTTGAGTCTCCAGTGGCTGCGAAGCAGCTGATCACGGCGGCCGTCAGACCTGTGAATCAGCAGAGGGTGCTAAGAATCTCTGCAGCCGGACAGGCCGTCATTGTAAACTGAACCTGGCAATGTTTAACACGAGAACCTTGTCTAGTGAAGCGAGTCTAGAGGTGTTGTTCGTGGAATTGGAGGGCATTAAAGGGGATGTAATAATGCTTAGTGAGGTTAGGAGGACAGGCGAAGCCTTTACGGTGCTGAAAAATGGATGCGTCCTACGTTACCGCGGTCTAGTCAATAGAAAAGAACTGGGAGTGGGATTTCTAGTCAAAATAAAAGCATAGCTGGCATCATAGATGAATAGTATAGCGTTATCTAAAGGGTAGCCGATCTTGTAATTAGGCTTAATAGGAGGTACAACCTTGAGGTGGCACAAGGCTACACACCTACATCCAGCCACAACGACCAGCTAGTTTTAACGCTTGTATGAAGATGTGGAACCGGCAATGGCTAAAGTAAAAACACAGTATACCATAGTTATGGGAGACCGCAATGCTAAAGTAGAAAAGAAATCAGGCTAAAGATAAGGCAGTTTGGAACAATGGTCTGGGGTGTAGGAAATAGCCGGGGGGACTTGCTAGTCGAGTTCGCAGAACGGAGAATCTACGCATCATGAAAATTTTCCTCTGAAAACTGGAGAGCCGGAATTAGACTCGAAGGAGCATAAATGGGGAGCATAAAAATGAAATAGACTTCATATTATGCGATAAACCTGGTGTCCTGCAGGATGTCGGAAGTGCTCGGAAAGGTAAGGTGTAGGGACCACCATGTGGTAAGACCTCGAATTAGGCTAGATCTCCGGAGGTACCGTAACAAGCCAGTACGAAAGAAGTCTATTAATGAACTAACAGTACTACGTAAAGCTGAAGAATTCAGGTTCGTGCTGTAGAAACGATATTCAGCTCTCACTGAGGAAACGGAGTTTACGACACAGGAAGCCCGCGACAATCTTGCACGCATTATTTCGGAGTTTGCAGTAGAAGTCGGGGCACGATGGCTAGTCAGGATTCTGGTAAACGTTCCCAGGAGACGACAGATCTAATTAGAAAACGGCAAACCATGACAATCGCCATCTCAGCTGACAGAATAGATCTAGCGGCCCTTTCGAAGTTAATCAATAAGCGCAAGACAGCTGACATACGGAATTATAATATGGAGAGGATCGAATATGCTGTAAAGAACGGAGGCAGCCTGAAAGCAAAGAAAAGGTGTCTAGGCGTTAGGAAAAAAAAGATTACACCATCTTCCTGTGGGGAACCATGAGGAGGATGCGAAGCATCATGGGGGTTCCGTGTAGGTTCCACACCGGAGCAGAACAGGCGCAGGCGGTGTCTCGGAGCATACTGAATGCCACGCAGTGCGCGCACCTGCTTTTATACAGCTGGAGGAGAGGAGAATGGAGGAGAGACGCGCATGCGCAGTGGGGGTGTGGATGGCGCAAAAACAAAGGAGGAACACAGCCCAAACTATGAGATGGCTCCTGGAGCGACTGTGTTGCCGGTGTCTTCCTGGGCCGGCACGAGACGAGCACGCTTCCCCTTTAAAGGCTCCCGGAGCGGCAGTGTTGCCGGTGTCTTCCTGGGCCGGCACGAGACGAGCCGAGCATGCGTCGTGGAGCGCGGACGGCGGACGACTAGGGAGGGAGGGACACAGCCCCAAGCATGAGATGCTTCACATCTAAAATCAGATGTATATGCACTTAAAGGCAATCAAGGCAATGTTATCACAAAAAGGGATAAAATAGTCATAGCAGCCGAGGAGTTCTATAGAGATCTGTACTGTAGCCGGGACACCCAGGATAATGCCGAACGAGAAAGTAGTTCAGAGAAGATAGAGATGCCACTAGTAACGACGGAAGAAGTAAGGAAGGATTTCAAAGAAATGAGAGAGGCAAAGCACCTCGTGAAGATCAGATAACAGCAGACCTCTTGAAGGATGGCGGGCCAATTGTACTAGTAAAACGGTCAAACCTGTACACGCAATGCCTACTGACCACGAGTGTACCGCAATGTTGAAAGAACGCGAACATCATCCTAATCCATAAGAAAGGTGATGTGAAGGACTTGAAAAATTACAAACCGATCAGCTTACTGTCAGTCATCTACAAGGTACTTACCAAGGTAATCGCTAACACAATTTCTGCCACCTTGGGTTTCATTCAACCTAAAGAACAAGCAGGGTTTCGTAAAGGCTATTTAACAATGGGCCATATTCACACGATCAATCAGGTGATAGAGAAGTGCGTGGAGTATACTGAAACCCTATATATAGCCTTCGTATATTAGGAGAAAGCATTTGACTCGGTCGAAACCTCAGCAGTCATTCAGGCATTACGTAACCAGGGTGCAGACGAGCATTATGTAAGAATATTAGATGATATTTACAATGGGTCCACAGTAGAGCAGTAAAATAGCAATATGGAAGCGCGTCAGACAAAGAGACACAATCTCTCCAACGTTTACAAACATGTTTATACGAAGTATACAGAACATTGGATAGGGAATAGGTGGGAGTAAGGGTTAATGGAGAATACCTCAGTAACCTCAGGATTGCTGGTGACGTTGCCTTGCTGAGTAACTCGGGGTCGAATTGCAAAGCATGCTTACCGCATTGTACATCGTAAAACCGTGGGCCGGAAAATTGATATGCAGAAGACTAACGTAATGGCCCCGGATCCCAACCGTCAGGCAGAGATAATCAGAAGGATATAAATGGGGTGGAGTGCATTCGGCAAGCATTCTCAGATAATAAATGGCAGCCCACCATGGAAGCCCACCAATGCCACGTAGGCGAACGAGCGTACAAAATAAAAGGAGGACTTTTACATTTCGTTTCAATACCCTTAAATTTCCAATATCGGTCATGAAATAAGTCAGTGTCGCCTTTCTGCCGCAATTGACGGTGTAGCCTGTGTAAACACCGCAAATGTTGTTTTACAGTTGGACCATGATGCTATCTTTTAACAGGTGCAAATTGTCATATATATGTGCTGGACACAGCCAGAGCGACGCCCAACTGCTGAAGATCTTCTGAAATCAAAACTCATGGTGACATAAGACACGGTAAGCAGTTACTTTATTAGCTGCTATAAGCATTTTAAAGACGATAGTCTTTCTTGGGCTACTTAAACCCAGAAATTTTGGTCTGTCTGTATGTCTATCCGTCTGTCTGTCTGTGACTCGATTCAGCCACCCGGCCAAACTATAACAATGCCTGCGCAATAGTCTTGTATAGTCACAGCTAAATGTACCCGTCTAAGTCCGGTGTAATGTTCATACTTGTCAAAATGTACCCGTCTAAGTCCGGTGTAATGTTCATACTTGTCAACATTGTTGAAGAAGAACAAGACATTACGCAAATATAAGACAAGAAATTAATACAGAAGTGATATTTGCAGTGTTCCTTTATAAACAATAATACATACTTGACTTTTGCGAAATTAAATACTTCATCAACTGCAGAAAAAAAATTCACTCCGCCGTCGCCTGCTGTCGCCAGCGCCACTATAGCTTCTGGCGCCATTTTAAGAAATCAACCGGCAACAGTTACGATTGGTTCCACTAGATAGGTTCGACGTTCTGCTTGAAACGCACGTGGAGTAGGGAGAGAGAGAGATAATAAACTTTCTTTATTGAGAAAAACAAATTAAAATGGAGTCTTCGGGGCGAAACGCGGTTCTAAAAACGCTGAAGTAGGGCGCCTCGATTCACGCGCGTCTTCGCCGTACGGCAGCGTTGGCATCGAGGCACCCGGTATGGAGCAGTGGAACGCGGGAAATTTAAAATGATTTAAGCAAACCTTTGGCGCCTTTACCTTGGGAGAAGCGCGACGCAAGAGGAACAACATGAGAGGTGAGCGGGAAAGCGAAGGGAGAGATTTACTTGGCAAATGTCGACAAAGACGATCGTCTTTTGACGGCATTTGCAACAAAAGGAGCAGATACGCGGCCAATTTTTTATTTGCATGCACTGTGCATTGATTAAATAGCTGCTTAGGATTTAAGGACATGAGTTGTGAGTTAAGAGAAAGGAATATTCAGGGGTGGGGAAGAGGAAAAAACGTTCACATTTAAACAGATTTGTATGTATCTACGTGCGCACACTCTCCCTCCTTTAAAACTCTCCCTATCGTCCCACGGGGCACCTTTAAAATCTTGGTGAGGGTTAATGGTGAAATTACAAAGTCGAGCTTCAGCACTTATCCTGTTACGCACGAAGGTGTCTACTTGTATAATTCATGTGAGCATGGAGTAAGATAAACAGGAGCGCCGACTTCGCTCTCTCCAACGGGCCCTTCATGTCCCTCCGTCGCGGAGCACAATGTAGATGGGGCGACGAATGGTGCAGCGATCCCGTGCTCCGGAGCTGCTCTGTTCGCGGGGCGGGATGGCAAGGCACATTCTGTCGAAATTTGCCGTCTGCCTCGAAGGCGGTTCGTTCGGCACAGTGTCGCGTCCGTTGCGGCCTGATTAGCTGGTTCCACGGCACCTCTTGGGTAACCGGTACCTGACCGAATTAAGTTGTCATGCGGCGAAGATACGTTAAGGATGTTTGCAGAACGGGAATACTGCAGAACGGGACTACAAAAGGTAGAGACCACATTGAGACATGTGGCCGCTAGAGAAACGCTTCCTTTTCCGCACTTCGGTCCACGAAGGGCACTACGTGCCATAAATTGGCAAATGGCAATTCTGTTGGGTGCTACATGTAATACAAAAGCCGACATAAGCCAACTAGTTCTAACAAATAACGATTTTAAAATTGCCCTCCACCTGCTTGCCACCTGTAAACTAAACTTGCTGGCTCAAAATTGGAAAAAAGGCTAAACCGTGAGCTCACATGCCGAATTGATTCAGTATCTCTGCTCGTATCACGCGGTGGTGTAGCCTCGAGCTTTTTTACTTCTGTTTTGGAACTGCATACGACAGCACGCATTGCATTATGCGTACTGCTAGTACTGCATACCGCGCTACTGTATAGCGCACGGCGCTCCAGAGAACTACATCCACACAGTTGAAAGCAGCTTGCTCCTTGGTGCAGAGCGCGCGTAAAAGGCGGAGTGTTGCTTGAAAAATTATGATTGGGGCTAGGTGCTTTTGAAGGACACACTGAGTTTGAAATCCACTTAACGATTTGAATTGCATGAACAGCTGCTTCTTTCAGGACTTCATGCTAGTTGTGAGTAGTGCCAAAACAACCACGCCAGGGTATCGCAGGGGACGATTCGAGAAATGCGGAGAACCCACATCTCCGCATAACCGGTGCGGCGTACCACACCGGTTATGCGGAGATGTGGGTTCGATTCCCGCTCCCAAAAACGGCGGATTTTTTCTCGACTTTATTTTCGGTTATTTATCAATGTATCAAAGAAACACGACGAACACACATCATTCGGCCCTATTAAACCCCGCAGGGGGCACCTTGTGTACTCAAGGTGTTTTGGTGAGTAGCGCCACCACGGTCCCGAGCTCCGCAGGGGTGCCTACTGCTGTAGGCACTTGGTGTCTTGCAACACCACGGACCCGAGCACATGTGGGTTGGACCCACCCACGCCCCGGCTGTGCGTGGCTTTGCCGTGTCCGGGGAAAAGGGCATCCTGGTGGTTGAGCCAAAGCCAGGGTTGTTTTGGACCTTCAGCTGGCCCCCTGGCAGAGGCAAAACACCACTTCGGCCCCCGCTTCCGTAGACGGTGCCCCCAGTCGACCGACCCGACTGGGGGGAATCAGCCAGTAGCCTCTTCCTGTCTTCTTCTCCATTCTTTCTTTTCCTATGTTTTTCCTAACCCTGTCCTGTCATTTTTCTTTTCCTCATTTTTCCGTTTTTCCCTAGGCGGCGAGGGTTAACCCTGTGCGAGGACATCACCCTAGATTCCGACCATAGGGTTATAGTGGCGAAGTACAGTTAACGTGTGCTTCAAAGCCACGTTCCCTTGTTGGGCTCGGTGGTGGGCGACTGGCCTCGCCACCGAATTGATTCATGTTCTATGGCTATCTTCTCAACTCTCGCAAAACACCCTGATCGACCTCCTAAAAGGGGTCGCACCGAAGTACTCCGCACCCAACCACCTCAGGCAGCTTTCAGCAAATATCTAGTTGTACACTCGACCGATGAAAAACCTATCACCGACCTGTCAGTCTTCTTAATTGCCAATGTATTGAAAACATTGTTGGCAAAGACTACAATGCCAAAAAGAGGCCCTCTGGAGACCTCCTTGTTGAAGTTTGCGAAAAAAACCAAAGCGAGAACCTCCTGAAAGCAAGAAAAAATTGCCAACTTGACCGTCACCGTTACTCCACACCGCACGCTAAACACTGTCCAAGGTGTTATCTCTGACAAAGACTCCTCCATGAGACAGATGATGATCTCCTTGAGGGACTGCATGACCAAGGTGTTGTTGGCGTCCGTAGAATTATTATGAGGAGAGATGGAGCAGAGATCAAGA